>CAUYQU010031989.1:0-48114 GCA_963574635.1 Cheracebus regulus | reverse complement strand
TCTTTGACAAACCTCACAAAAACAAGCAATAGGTAAAGGATTCCCTGTTTAATAAATGGTGTTAGGAAAACTGGCTAGCCAAGTACAGAAAGCAGAAACTGGACCCCTTCCTGACACCTTACACTAAAATTAACTCCAGATGGATTAAAGACTTAAACATAAGACCTAACACCATAAAAACCCTAGAAAAAAACCTAGGCAAAACCATTCAGGACATAGGCATAGGAAAGGACTTCATGACTAGAACACCAAAAGCAATGGCAACAAAAGCCAAAATAGACAAATGGTATCTAATTAAACTCCAGAGCTTCTTCACAGCAAAAGAAACAATCATTAGAGTGAACTAGCAGAATGGGAAAAAATTTTTGCGATCTACCCATCTGACAAAGGGCTAATATCCAGAATCTACAAAGAACTAAAACAGATTTACAAGAAAAAAGCAAACAAATCCTTTCAAACAATCACCAACACCACAACAGAAAACAAAACAAAACAAAACTAGGTGGTATAAAAATTTTACATTTTTATTAATAAATAAAACATCTTAGACAAAAGTTCAAATCAGATACTACAGAGCAGGAGTTTGAACATGGCTTGAGGTTTGGTGATGAAGAAATCTAGTTGCAAACTGATTCTATGCTTGCAGTAGTTTTTAAATGTTGACCTGTCTTGCCTTTTAATTTTGAATAACTTCCACCAAAGTCTTCCCCCAAAGTTTCTACCATTAATTACCCTTGGCTAAGTCTTAGAGCCACAGATTCCTGGTTACTAAAAAGTCACAAGAAATAAACATTCATTCATTCATTCCTCCATTAACTTATTAATCTATAAAGCTGCCAACAAACACCTGCTGAGCATTTTCTATGTACAAAATTATTCTGCTTCACATGTGATTAGCAATGTGAATTTTAACTGACAAAGACTGCTCTAAGCTTTCAGTGATTTGCCAAGAGATACAGATCCTCTATGGCTATCCAAGTACATTGAAATAATCATAAAGATCTGCCTAAAATATTAAAATCTATGTTTCTAGGGACAAGGGGTGATACATCTTTTTTATAAGATTCTTTTGGATTTCAGTTCTATTTGGATTCAGCAGCACATTATTTCATTCACTTCTAGGTAATAAAGTTTGTGCAATCATTTTCCTTTAATAATGTCTTTCATTAATTTGGTTCAGAAACATAGCCTATTTCCTTTTTCCCTCCTAAGCTGTAATGGCATTTGCAAAGCTGTCGCAATAAGGGAAGTTTTTAAAATGCAAATAAGAAGTAGGTAGACTGCACAAGCTAATAAAGAGAGCTTTGCCAAATATTAAAAAATGTTCTTAGTAAAAATAATCATACTAATAAAATACAAAGCTCATGCAGGAGTGATTTTCAGTAGCTTTAAAATATGAAAATTTTGCTTTGACTTTTATACATACGGAGAAAACGGAATACATGTTACCACACAAGAATGCATGTTCTCCATGCCATTTTGCAATGAGGCACTATTGACATTTGGGGAAAGACAATTCTTTACTGTACAGGACAGTTCTGTGCACTGAAGGGTGAAGGGCTATTACTACCCCCAACTTCCACCCACTGATGCCAGTGGTGTCCCTCCAGTCACCATGACAATCAAAACACCTCCAGACAATTTCAAAAGACCCATAAGGAAGTAGTGTTTGTCTAGATGAAAACCCAACTAGTGGAATTCTCCCACAAATATGTCCTAAATATATTTTTAGGGCAAGAGGAGCACCAAAGAAGACAATGACTTGCAAAAAACTTGCTTGTGGTCTATTTCCACATTAGGTATCTGTGCATGGCCTTCCTTTATTATTGACAATTATTAGATTTTTAAATAAAAGAAATAAAAAGAAAATAATATCCATAGTTGCCTCTGAGTCAAAATGTCTTAATACTAGGTTGGGTAGGGCAGTGTGGAACACCTATTCTGTAACCATGATTCTCCATCTTTCTGTTTTTACAGAACACTCTAGTATTTTTATTGCCAGGACTTTTAATAATCAAGCTATAACAATTTGCTAGCTTAGAACATCTAGAATAGTATCCGTGGTTGCCACTTTTCATTGGGATAACCTTCAGGCTGGAATCTCTGTGGACAACTGCCTTGACTATATCTCTTATATACTAATAAAACAAGTTCTTGTATATCCCTATTAAAAAAAACTCTTTATATTTACCAATAGCTTCATGTTGCCCTGCATTTTACCTCTTAAATAAGACCAAGTTTGTCCCCACTCTTCACTGTATTTCATGAACAGTTAAGTCAGCCAGGATGCTACCAGGCAGGTATGCTGATAAAGGTATGAAAACCCAGAATATACACTTTATACACTGATCCCAATTTGGTAGTATCCCTGCACAAGGTTTATGTATTCTAGAGTGCCACAGTATGCTGGTTGCAAACAACTCTCCTACCAATCTTTCATAAAAATTACCTCTGATGGTGGCTTTAAAGGAAAATAAAGTTAATTTTGAGGTTCACATATGCTTTTTAATATCGGCAAATATATATTATTTCTTTGGGCGTTCCAGATTTTGTCAAGGAATTTTACATTTTGAAAAGCTGTGCTCAACCGTCAGCACTTTGCCATGCTATGATAAACTCAGAGGACTCCAAAAGTTTGATTTAAAGTCTTGATTACAAATGTGGAATTTAAGTTCCCCCTATCTGTGAGTCACTATACTTAGGGTGACCACAAGTTCTGGTTTTGGCCAGCACAGTTCCAGTCACAGTTGTCCTCTCAAATTATTGTTAATAGTGTCCCCATTCATTCTCAAAAGTGTGATAAATTATACCACCACTCTTGTTATACTGAGACTTTATGAGAGATATTGGATAAGGTCACCAATAAGAGAATCTAGAAAACTAATTTTAGGGGGGAAAAAATCAAGTCTTTCTTTAATATCTGTCGGCTGAATAATTGTGGAAATAGTGACTCTTTAATACAGGCAGTATTCAAAGATAGATATGTACCCTAGCTCCAAAGAAGAAATAAGACAGGCATACGAAGAAAATTCAGGTCAATTACACCCAACATTTTTGAGCTTTTCCTATTATATTATAATTCCTATATGAATATGCTTGGGATTAGGAGATAAGAAAAAAGTTATTTGTGCCCTTGAGAACCTTATAATTCCACTCTTAGGATTTGCTGGACTAGACAGAAATGAAAGCAGAATTGTGGGATGCATTGTGGTGTAGCAGTGAGCTCCCTCCATTTCCTGGTTCCGAACCTTAGGAAAGATAGTGAGTTGCTCTGACATTATTTTTATCACATGAAAAATCTAAATAGTATCCCTCTTATAGCTTGATTCTATTCAACAGACCTTCCCTAATTGCCTGTGTGCCAAGTATGTAGTGGTTGCAGGTACTACACAGGATGTTAACAATGGTGACGTATGATAAACAATGAAACGTAAAGACATTACTTTGTATTCAATTTCTTATTTCAATGATAGTACACAGAAAGGTATATATGACCCCCCAAAGAGGGGCCTTTAGGCCAGCCAGAGATGGGAAAGAGTATGGTTCAGAGCAGACTTTTTAGAAGAGATGGGGCTCGAGCTGAATATTGAAGGCTAAATAGCAGATGGGCATGTTAATAATAGGAAAAAATCCAGGCACAGAAGCAGCAAGGAGATGAAAAGCTGACACTTCTTAGGGTGTTTGTGTAAATACAAGTGAGGCAAAATACATTTCAGAGTAGAGAGTGACAAAAAGGGAAGCTAGAGAGCTGGGTGGGGCAAGTGATGGGGTCTTGGTATATTCAGGTGAGAACGCTGCGTTGTTCCTCTAGGCAAGTGAGGAGCTACTGAAGGATTTCACTGGGGACGTGACAGAGTCAGACCTGTGTTTTACACCCATAATTTTGGCAGCACTGGAAAGATGGATTTGAGTTCAGAGGACAATAACAAAAGCACACAAAAGGAGTTTGGAAGCTACTACATCGATAAAACTATAAAATAAGTATTGGGAAGAAATATTGGAATATGCAGTGATTTGGTTTTCCTTTCCACTTCTATTGTCAAATTCTACATGTTTAAACAATAGGTTCCTTTCCGCAGTTATGGCCATTAGTAAGTAGGAAAGGTTTTGCCTTTCATTTCACCTCTGCAAGCCAAGCTGAGTCAACAATGCATCCTTCATCACATGCCATGAATCTTGGACAAAGCCCTTCCTTAAGTAAACAACCAACCCTGATGATACAGTCATAATCTGTGAATTCAAGTTTTTCTTCCCAAGGCAGGTAGTTGCCTTGCTTAAAAAATACATAGCAAATAGATCATGAAAGATTAAGGAAACTAAGGTGGGCTCCTCTGGCATGACAGGGACTGGCTGAGGTAAGTCAGCCAAAGCTACATGAAGAACTGGGTCTTGGGCTTAAGGTTCAAACAGGCTTAGAGATAACCAAGTAGGAAGAAGAGGAAGTAGAATGATGAGTGTGAGTTACCAGAGGATCAACTGATACTAGGTTTGGTTTAGTCTTTACCAATTACCATGTGACTTTGAGAAAGCCCTTTATCTTCTCTAGGACTCGGTTTTCTCTTCCGTTAAAATGGGTGTAATATGAATCATCCTAGTTATCTCTCAGACTTGAAAAAAAGAAAAAAGAGTATCTGACTAAGAACAAACTTTGGAGATTATCTGGGGAAGCAAAAATATTTGATAAAATGAAATGTTTATCAATTTTTAACTACCTTTCTTCCTTTTCAGTTGATCTGTATTTTCACCTTTTCAGTTCCCCACATTCTCCAGTCTCTCTTGATCTCCCTTTGATTCCTGCTTCCAGTTTGGCCAATAAAACTCCTGTTGTATGGTTGATGCCTTTTCATCATAAGCCTTATGCTCCTCTCTCCCATCTCCTTGTTTTAGCATAAATCTATATTGCATCTCACCTGTTCCCACAGCTGCCATGTCCCTAGTTTTAGCCACTACCTCAATTTGTGATATGACCATCTTCTATATAATGTAATGATCTATACAAAGACTCCTGTGTTCCTTTCTTATCTCATAATTGCATATCTCATTATAACTAACTCAAAGGCAGGACTTTGTCTTATGATTTCTTTAATCCCAATAATTTAGATTGAACTCATGGGCAGGACACACAGTGGGTCATTTGGCAAATCCTTGTTCCAAGTTCTGTTGAATCAGATGATCAAATCTGTTGCTGTAGTTCCACAGGGATGTTGAAGACGAATGTGCTAATATGTAAGAAGTGCTTTTAGCTTTTATAAGAGAGAAACCCTATCAATCCAAGAGATTATTATTTCAGCTGAAAGGCCGGCAAGCATCTTCCCACAATTACTTATTTATAGCTTTAGAAGCTTTTAGCAAAGCAAAAATCAGCATCTTCAATTAGGTCACCCAAGTTCCAAAATTATGAAGTATAGAAGTCGATATGTAAAGAACAGCTGATGGGAATAGATCCTATGAAAAACTGTAGGCATTGTATAGGCATCTTAAGGAAGAGGCTGAAATTTAAGCAAAATCCCACCTGATTCCCAGTCAGACTCAATTGCAGAACTTGGAGCCTCAGTTTTCTCTTCTGTAAAACTGAGAGGTCCAAATCTGATGCTCCAAATTCCCTTCGTGCTCTGACAATTCTATGCCACCAGGCTGGCAGAATTACAAGTGATAAAGAATGTGTTACCACATGGAAAACAACTGAGCATATGATGAAGTTTGTGAAGCGAATAATTCACAGACTCAGCAATGTTTATACCCAACACTGCAATGTAGGTAACTAGTTCAACAAAATGCTACATGTAAATCAAATAAGCAATCAGAAAATATCAAAACAGATAGCAGTAAACATTTCTCTCTCGTGCAAATTAACTACTGAAAGGTACCCGAGAGAGAGAGAGAGAGAGAGAGACAGAGAGAGACAGAGAGAGAAAGAGAGACAGACCAACTGACATATTCTGACTCTGACCTGTATGTGTGTGGGCATCTGATGTGAAAGTCCAGGGATGTTCCCAATAAAAATAGAGCAAAAAGTAAGGTAAGCTTTCCTGACATTCTTGTTGATGAGCCGCAGAGATAAGAGAAAACCAGAAAGTGGTTCTTTTAAAAGCACTTTTGCCTGGGTAGGTCTCATGACAGAATATAGTGTTTCAGGGCCCTAAAAAAGCCTCAGGAGTTCAAACTCATTAAGTGAAAGAAATGGCACATAATCAGAATCAAGTTAGTATCAAATATCTTTCAAAAGAACATTATCCAGTATGGATGCCATTTTTATTATAGTTACCATGGACATTGTGATTTAAAAAAATTAGAGAAGAGCATGAAATTTTAATGTTTTTGAAAAGATAGGTGGGCTAATAAAATTAAAAAGGTAAGAAAAAATACTGATGCCATCCAATCTTCATGCACAGAGAGTCAAAGCAATTTTCTGAAGGTCACCAGGTTAGTTGGTGGGTTAGATGCAGAGCTAGACTAGAACCCAGATTTTCTGACAATGTGCTGAACAGGTAAGACTACTCAAGTATGGAGAAGGACATGTTTGAGTATGCAGTTAAACAATGCACAGTCACTAGTGAGCACCTTAACACCTCAGATCTTCTTTGAGGAAGAGGCTGGCATTCACTTCAGAAGGCAATCTGTACCATAACCTGTCTAGCTCCAAAGCCCACATCAGCAGTAACCTGCTACTTACCTTTTCCAACTGCTTCATTTCTTCTAATACCCAATTCTGAAAGGTTAATTAAATTGTATTTTCATGCAGTGAGTCCAGGCAGTGAGCTCTTCATAGTTGTTTATGGAGTCCTTCTAAGACCCGTATGGGTCATCACTGAATTAAACAAGCACAACAAAACGTGAAGTTCAAACAACGAGGCTGTCTGAAACATGACCAGGCACGAGAAAAACGCTTCTATCAAATTCCTAAAAGTGGAGCCATGTCTAGATTCTGTGCTCATCCTTCCTTTGAAAGATGGTTAGCTTCTGAAAATACAACTCCTCGTTTTATGTGGTGCTGTGACTAACTTTAGTGGCTTAGCCAAAGAAAGACAAATTGGGACACTCTGAAGATTGAAAGATTGAAGACAAGCTGCTCCGTACAGTTCCCTATTGTTCAGTCATCTTTTCAGTGACTTGATTGCTTCATCACTGCACCACAACATCATTCTCAGAGGTGCCAGGGTTCTAAGGGGGACACCACAACCCTGAGACTTACTGAAAACTCAAGCAACATTTGTTTTTAGAAACTGCATTGGCATTGAAATCACATCCTAAGACTTAAGGAGGAACTAGATATGGAATATGTTGGGTTTCACTGAATAAATCAGTGTTATCTTCTCTCTTTATCAGAAAGGGCTAGGTAATTTCCAACCTGCTTTCCATGGACACAGAATGGACTCTGACCTCGAGAACCACATCTGCTTGTATTAAACATGCACAAGCAAAGGAGAAATGCTGGCGGGAAGGTTTTCTAGATTTGGTAAGAGAAAGACGTCTTCACTTGCATTCTGTGTTGTGAGGAAGGTAATTCACAGACGAAATTTGAAATATCACTTCCTATCATATCTCCAGGAATAAGGGTGCTCATTTTAAATGTCTATGTTTCAATGGATAATATAAATAACAAATGTATTTGGAGCTCAAAAGTTCAGTGTTAAAATCTGGCTTTAATTCGATTGCCAAAAATTAATGTGATTACAGGACCCAGGGCCCCCATCTCAGGTACTTTATGAGAGACAAAAACCCACGTGACTTCCAGAGACTGCTAATATGTAAGTCACACGGTTTTGAAGTTAAGATGTTGAATGTCTGTAATCCAACAGATTCAACTATTTGACAACTGTTGAGTCACTTAAAAATAACAGAACTTGAGGTACTTTTTAATCTTCTCTCAAGCACCTATATTCCTTCCTGTTTCTCTAGAAGCCTAGGAGAAAGTAAAAAGAAAGGAAGTAAAAGGGACTTACACAAGGAGATGTGGAATGGGAGAGAAAGGCTGGGAGAAAAAGCAGGGAAAGAGGGTACCTATATTCCAAATAAAATAGGGCCCTCTTACTCCAAATAGAACAGAGAGAATTTTCTCTAAAAGAGCCTTTACAAATTAGTAAAGATTAAGAGTTTATTTTTGTAGGAAAAATAAGAAGTGAGTATAAGAAAGAAAGCATGACTATTAAGCTTTTGGGTGAATGTGTTGCAGAAATACAAATGAACAGTCAGAACACTGGTTCAATGGAAGGCTGTTGAACTGGAAGGACAGTTCTTGGTTTTGGCCCTGGCTTTACTTCCAACTGGCAAAAATTCACTTAGCTCCTCCACAGTTGAGGTGCTTCCTGGATAAAAATGGATAAAATTCCCGTCTTACTTTCAACACGGAAGTGTTAGAGGATTAAGGTAATAAGTGTGATATTTCTTTAAAACATAAGAGCTCTCTATGAAAACATGTTCTCAATAGTATACATTATTCAGTAAGTCATCACTTTTACTCCCATATTTCAACATAACATTTAAAAACAAGCCATTACTTTGATCCTCATACCCCTTTTCTAAAAGGAAAAAAGGAAGGTTTGGAAATTGTTAGTCCTACTTGACTGTGATGACTGACAAAAGTATATTTATCCTATGTGGATGCAGATGTGCTTATGTACAAGTAATAAACAATCACATGAAGTTATATTGTTGGAAATTGTACTTGAGCTTTTTAATCTGTCTCATAAAAAATGTAATGATTATTAGAGAACCCATTATTTAAAGTTTTTCTGACCAATGCATTTAACTAGCACCAGTGTGGTCAATGGCTCATAGGCTTGGAAGTCTGGACAGAAAGTCTGCCTGAAGGTTGACTGCCAAGAAAATCAGGGAGGGAGAACTGGAGTGTTTAGATATAGGAGTTACAGGAGTGTGTAGGAAGACCACGCCAGAATTCACTGGTCTATACCCCGTAATATCTACATTCAAGTAGTCCAAAGACCAAATATCGTCATTCCCCTAAAGATGCCTAGAATGAGGTGGAATAGTTGGTCCATAGAGTGCAAGAGAAATGACCAGTCATCTGTCTACCAACTCCAAACTGGCAGACCTTCTCTACTCTCAGAATCTGCTCTGACAAAAGATGAAAAGGTTAAATCAGGGTGACCATGTAACTCATTGTTCAAATTGGAACACTGTAAGATTGAAAGGGGGTGCTATCAGTATCTGCACCAGGGTAACAGATCTGAACGATTTGCCCCAGGCAATCGATGGGTATCGTTATCCTAGTTACATGTATTATTGCTGTTTTTTTTACCCCAGATAATTTTTATTGGCATAAAATACACACAGTCAACTTGTGGGTAGTGAGAGAAAAATCCTAACTTCTTGTTTCCTCATTTCCTAGAAGAATCAGGTTTTATGGAGTTTCAACAACACATTTCACAACACGAATAGGTCTAAAATTTAAAAAAACTTGGATGTGAATTCTAACTCTACTATCTCTTAGCTGTGTGACCCCAGGCTAAAGGAACAACCTCTCTGAGACTTAGTCTCCTCATCTGCAAACATAAGGAAAAAAATGTGAGCCTGGTAAGTTTGTTTTAAGGATTAAGCTGATGCATGTAAAGCAGTGGTTCCCAACCTTTTTGGCACCAGGAACTGGTTTTGTGGAAGCCAATTTCTCCATGGACCAGGGGAGGAGGATGGTTTTGGGATGATTTCAAGCACATTTATTGTGTACTTTGTTTCTATTATTACATTGTAGTATATAATGAAATAATTATACAACTCACCATAATGTAAAGTCAGCGGGAGCCCTGAGCTTGTTTTCCTGCAACTAGATGGTCCCATCTAGGGGTGATGGTGATAGTGACAAATCATCAAGCATTAGATTCTCATAAAGAGCATACAGCCTAATCCCTTACAAGCGCAGTTCACAGTAGGGTTTGCGTAGTTCATGATAGGGTTTGCACTCCTAGGAGAATCTGATGCCGCTGCTGATCTGACAGGAGGCAGAGCTCAGGTGGTAACTTGAGCCATGGGGAGTGGCTGTAAGTACAGAGGAAGCTTTGCTCTCTGGACCACTGCTCATCTCCTGCTGTGCAGTCAAGTTCCTAAAAGGCCATGGACCACTTCTGAGGGGTAAGGACCCCGGATATAAAGCTTTTACCATAGTTATTACCATCATTAAAATGTAAATTACTAGGACAACATCTAGCACAAAAAGGTCCCACATTCAACCATATACATCTAAACAATTCTTTGTGGTGTCTTTGCCCTTCTGACTCGTTCCTTCCCATCTGTTAGCCTGTTTTCCATGCCACCTGGATCCCAAACTGTTTATATGCCTTAACTCTATCCTACCTATCTCATGAAATGAAATTAGAATTCCAGACATTCAAAGAAGCCTAAAATGTGTCTGAAGAGGTCATCAATAAACATTATTCTGATGGCCGTTGGCCATTTCTGTTTATAAATAAGTGCTCGACTTGCAAAGTGAATACTGACAATATCACACTGAGTAGGCCTAATGTTCATACAAGTCAGAATACTTGTTCCTTCTTACAGGACTTTGGGGCTGCATCAAATATTATAACAATTGCTATTAATATGTGAATGGTAATTTTTCCTCAAACCAGCTGTATTTTTCTTTCTTTCCTTTTTTACTTTTGATTTATATGAAGGCATTGAGAGTTTGGTGTCCCCAGGAGACAGGTTGTCTATAAGGTATGTTATATTTTCTTGGGATTAAACTTTCAGAGAGTTCACACAAAGGTATTCTCTGAAGGACATTAGGCCACAGTATCTAATGACCATAACTTTTACTTCCTAGTTCCTCCCTTCATTCGGGGTGGGGGTGGCACTGATATCAGAAGATCTCCTAACACAGATAAAGGTAAACATCCTATTGGCACTTTTTATGCAAAGACATCTACTGTATTCCTTATTAACTCTAGGAATTGAACATTCATGGAGTATGTCAGCTCCCTTCTAAATAATGATGACAACATAATAAAGAGAAATAACTTTTAGAACACGGAGTTGCATTAGAAAAAGCTGAACAAACACGAGGTCAAATATTTCAGCTCTTGTACATTCAGGAGGAGGCCTGGCATGGGCACAGGAATAAAATGTTTCTCAGCATTTTTCTAACATCTTGCAGTAATAAGAAGAGCACAAGTTCTTACCAAAGTGAAATTATCCTGCTGTGGCTCTGCTGTCGTTTCTGAGAAAGTCATTTACAGAATGAATATCTTCATGAACAAGTTGAAAATTTGACCTGCGTCCCTCTTCCTGCATCAGCCCATTCCACCATCAACAGTCCGCTTCCTTTCTCCAGCGTCAGCCAAAGGTTGGCCACAGTGGTAGAGCCCCTTTGTGACTAAGACAGTGGGATAATGATGACAGAAACTGCCCCCAATGCTCTTTAAAAACTGCCCCACTTCAGGTGCTAATCACAGCCTAAATATCCAGAAATGACTGGTGAAAAAGAAACATTAAAACAAGAAAAAGACATATGAAGAACAACACTGAAAAAGAGAATGTAAGGCCGGGCATGATGGTTCATGCCTGTAATCCCAGCACTTTGGGAGGTCCAGGTGGGCAGATTGCTTGAGGCCAGGAGTTCAAGACTAGCCTGGCTAACACGGTGAAACTGTTTCTACTAAAAATACAAAAATTAGCCAGCCTGGTGGTATACATCTGTAATCTTAGCTACGTTGGGAGGTTGAGACATGAGAATTGCTTGAACTCAGGAGGCAGAGGTTGCAGTGAGCTGAGATCGTGCCTCTGCACTCTAGCCTGGTCAACAGAATGAGATCCTGTCTCAAAAAGAAATAAAAAAGAAAAAACAAAATTTTAAGTTGCCTAGGGATGACGAAGGAAGTAGGGAGATAGAGGGCAGAGAAGGGAGCAGTAATCAGGAAGAAGTCTTGAAATAATTTAATTATGCTTTTAGAATATTTTAGAAAAACACTCTTACTACATCACTGAGATAATCACGCAGAGTATATTCAAGTTTTTGATATATTTCCAAATTCTGAGTACATGTATCAAATGCAGCTCGAATGAGTAGTTCTTAATCCTGCCAGCAGGATTTGGATGGCCTGGAGGAAAACTCTGAAATCTCTTACTATGCATCGTCTCCAGCTGCTGAAACTTTCTACACTTGGCATGTACTAAACAGATTCTGTAGAAATTCACAGCAAGTACCAGCTATGTTTATTACTCATTAGCCTTAAAAAAGTCAATTGTGTCATAAAAGTGGAGCAAACTGAATGTACAAGCAAATAATTTTAAAATACTTTATATAACAATAAGAAAGACCTTGATTAAACATGCAAAACCCCTATGGAATATCAAAAATGTATTTGTGCTCTCATATTTCTTGATTAAAATGGTTTTGCCTTTGCTTATGAATATTCATCCTGATTTTAATATAACATATAGATATTTGTCAGCTTATAACTTTGATTTTCAAAAGTTTATTTTCATATTAATGGCTCTATAGCATAGCCCATGTTTTCAATATTCAGAAGGAATATAATCTACTTATTATGCTATAGGTAATTGGAATGTGGCATTTAAATCAAATCACATATTGAATAGAACCCATGAAGTCACTAATTAAAGAATATTAGCGGTTTTAACAAAATAACAAAGTCAAAAAAATTGTTATATCAGTTATCTTCCAATTTATGTTTTCTTTAAAAAAATCAAATCCACTTGATCATCAATTCCTAGTTCAGGAAACAGTCTTTGTATATAGGGAGACTTAAATTCTTTGGCAGGTTCGCCTTGAATAGCATTGTTAACGGTATACAGCTTTCCTGCACTGCCACCCTGTGGAATATTCTGAGAAAACAACTAGACTTGGAAAAGTTTAAACTTAGGAGCTATGCCCCCAATCTGCATCCCAGAGTACAACTAGATCTTTTCATTTAGTACAGTGTATGCATTTTTGCAGAAGCTCAAATCCAATGGTTTCAGAATTTATATGCTCGCAATGACCTTACACTTTAGAATTTTTCAGAGCATTCTCCAAACTGAAAACTCAGCGATGTTTTATTTTTGATTAATGTAAAAATTTGTTTTATGTGAACTTGAGTTTCCTTTAAGCAGGTATGCTCACTTTTTTTCCAAAGAGGATTCTGTATAAGGCTCTGTGAAAATGTCCAACAGAAGTAACTGAAGGAGTGCATTGGTCAATGAGTTATAATTACAACTTCCTGAAAAGAGGATGTGATCACCTGAATACTACACCTTTTCCTATGAATCAACCTCATTCCTGAGAACTGCGTTACTTTAATAGCGATCACTGGAATAAAAGGTCATAATGCATTGCTCAGTACTTTGTTTTTTAATATATTGTTTCCTGGTATTACAAAACAATATAGAATTACGTGTTGAATTTGTTTTCTCCTTTGTCGGTCATTGGAATGTGTATTTTTTAAAGTTTGTAAACTTCCCTGCTAAGAAAAGTTGTTTTCTGCTGGTTTGATCTAAATGACATTTTACGCTGGAAATAATTCATTTATCAAAACAAATGTATAAACTGATGCCTTAAAAGACAAATTTCGTTCTGTCTCCACATTATTTTCTTACTTCCAGAACATTGTCTTTTCTTAGAAAAATCTTTCCTCTAGATGAGTCCTAATCACCATATAGACCTTTTGCAAAAATATTCCTTGGGCAAAAATTTAAAAAAAGATGTAATTGAGATATAATATTCGCCTTTTAACAAAGCTGTAGAATCACCACTAATTCCAGAAAATTTTCATCACTAAACAAAACAAAAACATACGTACCCAAAAAACCTCAAGCCCATTAGCAGTTACTGCCCATGTTTCCCTCTTCCAGTCCTCATCAACCACAAACTGAGTTTATCTTTCTGGATTTGCCTACTCTGGACATTTCATGTAAACATGCACTATTTGTCCTTTTGTGTCTGGATTCTTTCATTTGGCATGTTTTTAAAAGTTTCACCCACGTAGCATGAATCAGTACTCCAGTCCTTTTAACAACTGAATAATATTCCCTTGTATGGATATATTGTGTTTCTCCATTCATTAGTTGATGAGTGTTTAGACTGTTTCCACTTGTTGGCTGTTATGAACAAGGCAGCTATGAACGTTTGTGTTCAAGCTTTTGTGTGGAAGCATGTTTTCAATTCCCTCAGGAACATACCTAGGAGTGGAATTGCTGGGTCATAGGGTAACTGTGTCATATTTTGAGGAACTGCCAAACTGTTTTCCAAAGTGGCTGCACTATTTTACATTTCTACCAGCAGTGGTGAGCGTTCCAATTCTGTACACCCTTGTCAACACTTCTTGTTGTATGCCTTTTTTATAGTCATTCCAGTGGGTGTAAAGTGATATCTCATTTTGGTTTTGATTTATTTCCTTGATGGTGAAAGATGTCAAGAATCTTTCACGTCCTCGTTGGCCATTTGTATATCCTATCTTGATAACTACCTATTCAAATGCTTTCCCTATTTTTCAATTTGGTTATTTATCTTTGTATCATTGAGTTGTAAGGATTTTTAAAGTATATTCCAGATAAAAGTCCCTTGACAGATAGATGATCCGCAAATATGTCGCCCATTCTCCAGGCTGTCTTTTCACGCTAATAATGTCCCTTGAAACACAAAAGCTTTTTAATTTTGATAAGTGATTTTTTTCTCTGGTTGCACCTGTTGTCACATCAACAGAATCTATTTTAATCCACAATGTTGTGGTGGATTTAAACAGAAACCGAACAACAGATATAATCAGGACACTGCAGAGAATCAGTTATCACATGGGGTCTATCAAATCTTCATCTCGTCTGATGTAGACTGGCGTCAGAATGCACAGGACCCCACATAGCCTTCAGGCACATGGGCCTTTCTTCCACCTGGAACACGCTCCTCTTAACCAAGCCTCTGGTTGAGCTGTCACTGACTCCAGAGTGTTTAGACCCCTCATTTGGGCATTACAAATTCCCAATTACTATCTAAATGTGGTAGAAAGTGAACACAGTCTTAGATTCATGAGCACAGGCAGATGGTCCTGTTAGAGGAAGTTAGAGTCCTAGAGGACTCAGCCAGGACTCAGCATTGGCCAGACAACAGATGGGGTGGGATTTCTGGGTGCCACATTTTATGAAAGATAAAAACAATTGAAATGCAAAAAAAAAATGCAACTGACAGGATAGTGACAGGTGGGAGAAAACAGCTGAAGACATTTCAAAGAAGAAAAGATGCAAGAAAGACCTTTGGCATGTCCTTATCTTAGCAGTAGGGCTATCATGTAGGGGAACTGTGCCATGCTGCAGGGGCCAGGGGACACAAAAACAGAGTTACGGAGACAGGGACTCAGGATTTGATGTAAAGTTTTTTTTAGCACGGTGCCTGGCACTCTGGGAGGGACTCAATACCTATTGCTGAATAAAAGAATGAATGGACAGATTCAAGCTTCCAAACAATGCAAATGGCTATCCAAAAAATTAATATGCTCCATGACCCTGGAATAGTCAGGCAGAAGGATATGGCAGAAAGGATTCCTACAGTGTATATAAGGAGGATAGGAGAACAGGGATAAAAATGTGTTAATCTCTTGACCTAGAGCAAGCACTCACATCAAGATTATACATTAGAGCTTTGCATCCTAATTATTCCTTTTAAGATGAAGAAACAGACTTCAAAGGATTAAGCACCGTATGCAGTACCTTACAGAAAGTGAGACTTGATTGGAAGTTTCCCTCCAGAATGCATGTATTTCCATTAAAGCACACCGTCATGAGTTGGCTCTGAGGTTCTCATATACTCCCAAACTCCATGCTTTTATTAAATTTCTGGCAATTGTTATATAACAGCAAAGAGTTATTTACTATTTTTTCCAAACAGAGAAGCTGAAGTGTCCATTAAAGCTGAGAAGAGGCAAACTTATCTTGGCCTGAAATTCATGCTGATCCTTTTGTGTGATGGTCATGCCTAATTTTCTACTCTCCAACTCCTAGATTAGTTAGTGGTTTTAGGAACACACCTAGCTTAAAAATGACTTTCAATACACCAGGTTGCTCTTGCTCAAAATCATATGCATGTATGTATGGATTGAAGAGTGAGGCTTGGATAGACAGGACCTGCATTAGCAATGAGAACTCTACTTTCTGAAATAATGGAGTCTCAACTCCACTTGTCATTAAGTCTACATGGAAAGGATGAGATATGAAGTTCCCATGAAAATTTGCTCTTCCTCCTTCTCTCTCCTCTGCTACATCCCTTTGAAGGCCTAACCTAGTTCCTGCATCCCAACATTTAGTACTTTAGTTATTAAAGCAGTAAAAATCTCAGTTTAAAATGCGAAGTGTGGAGAGGAGTAAGCCAAATGTGAATGTCTAAGCCATTTTCAGCCATTCACAACCTCACAATGATTGGCTGATTAGGTGTTAGATGAAAAAAAATGATAAGTTTCTATTAAGTGAGAAAGACCAAACAAGTGTCCAGTACAAAGCCTCAATGGAACCTTGAGCTGCCAGCAATAAGGACATAAGGAAAGAACAAGAAAGAATAATTGTGTTCTCTATAATTTACCGTAAGAGAAAGTGCATCAGACCTCAGATATTTCCCCTGGTAACATTTGATTCTGATTCCCTCAAGAGCAGGTGAGCTGATCCTTTGCTGTGGTGAGGGAGGAAATTGGGGAGGGAGGAAGGCAGGAAGAGAAATTTTTAAATCATGGAAAATTCCTTTGGCCATTTCAGAGAATGATCATCTGTCCCCTAAGAGTCTTAAAACAAAGTGAGCCAAGTCTGTCATTCCCTTAGAAAGTCTCAGGTTCTCAGGGATGTGGGAAACCCTGGGATTCTATTGTTTAAAATAGTATTTTTTTTCTTATAACATGATTCTAAACACAAACCAACCAATCCAACTGAAGAAACAAAGATCTATTCCTAAGCTGCAGGAAATGTTTGTACTGTTGAAATTACTGAGAAATGACAGATTATCCTTTCAAGGTGAATTTTGATAAGCCTTGATTTTGAGATCTTAGCCACTGAGTAGGATGTGGCTCCATTGTAAAAATGACTCAATGTAGTGGCTCACTGTAGCTACTTCTGTGAACTGCTAGAGAAGGGAATATCTTATTTATCAAAAACACTACATTAAACAGAATCCTGTGGCAGAGACTGGCATAAACATTGTTATTTAAATAACATATGATAAGTTGGGTACAGTTGGCTTATGCCCATAATCCCAGTACTTTAGGAAGTCAATGTGGAAGGATTGCTTGAGGCCAGGAGTTCGAGAGCTGCCAGGTCAACAAAATAGCCCTCATTTCTACAAAAAAACAAACAAACAAACAAAAAAAAAACCTTTTTTTAATTAAAAAAAAATAGACCTAGTTTGAGAAGTTATATATGCAGTTGCGAAACACCGAAACCAGCCACCATGGGACATTTAAAAATGTTAAACTCTTGTGATCCTCCAGAATGCCATTCAACCTGAGGGTAAAAGCAAACACTACACAGAGAATGAGCTAGTTCTAGAGCTGATTCTGACTACAAACTGTTATGTGGCTTTGGGCAAGGCATTTCACCTCTGAGCTTTTGTTCCCTTCTCTGGAAAAGAAAAGCATTGGTTCCAATGACATCTGAAGTCGTTGCAGCTCTGACAATTCATGACTGTAATCTTTTTCCTAAATTTCCACTTTAGCTAGTTATTCCTGCTTCTATCAGCTGAAAAACCTGTGCTAAAACCTAAACAAATTGTAGCACATTTTGCTTCATGGAAAAAAATTAGTTAATGAACACATTCTGCACTCTGAGTTTTTCAATCTATACAAAGTACATTTCAATATGCCCTTCCCTGCCACATGCCCCCAGGAACCTTCCATGTTACACAGAATGCTCCACTGCCAGCGAGTATTCCCGAGTCTGGGCATAACAAGAATTCATGCAAAAAGTCAGAGTAAGAGGAGGGGGAGAACAGAGGAAGAGAATAACAGCTTAAACAATGTTCACCTCCTTGCCCTTTATTCGGTGGAGTTTCTCAAAGTGTGGCTCTCAAAGTAGCTGTCCAAATGACCTGTGATGGGAGTCATCTAGTGTATTAGTCTGTTCTCACCCTGCTACAAGGAAATACCCAAAACCGGGCCATTTATAAATAAAATAGGTATAATTGACTCACAGTTCTGCATGGCTAGGGAGTCCTCAGGAAACTTACAATCATGGTGGAAGGGGGAGCAGGCACCTTCTTCGTAAGGCAACAGGACAGGGAAGAACAAGCAAGAGTTCTTCAACCAAGAGTTCTAACAACCGGACACTTAGAAAACCATCAGATCTCATGAGAACTCATTACCACGAGAACAGCATGTGGGGAACCACCCCCACGGTCCCCTCATCTCCCACCAGGTCTCTCCCTCACCACCTGGGGATTATAGTTCAAGAGGAGATGTGGGTGGGGACACAAAGCCAAACCATATCAATTAGTAAGCAATGCAGAGTGCTGAGACTCCCACCCAAGGACTCAGGGACTAAGGATCTTTAGGAGTGGGAAACAGGAATTTGCATCTTCGTCATGTTTCTTGAGTGATCCCTTTGCACAGTTTGAGAGCTCCCAATGTTGAGAGACTTACGTAGCAAAAGGTAGATAAATTTCATCCAACCACCCAAATTAACGTAGGAAGCCAAGTGTGTAAGGTGGCAGATTGCCTCAACAATTGGAACTAATAGTAGAGACCTTTTAAATAGAAAACTAAAAACAGGGAGTTTTCCATACACTGGTTTTAAAATATTGAGTTTGAGGAGCTTGTGGGACTCCTGAATGGCACTCACTCAGGAGACAGATCTGAAATGGCAATGCTGATTTAAGGGTACTGCCTACAGGCAGGAGGGTGGGCAAGAGAGAGAATGGAAAAGAAACAAAAGGCAGGAAAATGTTTAGAAAGACATTCACCAAAAACATTAATGAGTCACCAGTCATGTCTGGGTGGTAAGATGGATTGTGGGTGACTGCTTTCTTTATAATACCATTCCTCTTGCATTGTTCGGAGTTGCCTTTCAATGAGCATTACTATTTTTATAATCATTAATCAAAGAATCATTCCACTCCCGATTTTACAGAGATGAGAAAACCTGCCAAAATTGCCTGAGAACAATTTCTTGAGATTTAGAAATCTAGGATTGTTATCCTAATATACTTTCTAAAAAATCTAAGTGAAAGCATTACTTTTTTAAACAAATAATGAACTAATATATAATGAAACTTCTGATTCATATTATCAGAAGCCATTTTTTCCTCTGGATATTTGCTAATATATAAAGTTTCTGAAGCTTGATTTCTACTCATATCCTGCATTTTTCTCTTAGAAATGCTGTATGTAGGTCCTATACACACACACAACGGCAATGACACAACTGGAATTCCTATTAAAAACTGTTTAATGGTTAAACGACTTAGGTATAGAACATGTTTATATCTGGCATAAGTAAATAAAAATATATAAAATTATATTTGTACTAAGTACAGTAAGATATGTTAATTCCTACCCATTTTTATGTTGCTGTTCACAACACTTCCCTCTAGTGTTCAAAGTACATAAATTTCAGTGAAACACCAGAGACCTAAATTTTTGTATATGGTAAGCCTAAAATTCCAAGTATTTATCTTAACTTATTTTAACTTTCTCTGCCATATAAACTAACCAAGTGAATTTGGGATACATTCCCTTTTCCCATGGTCTAAAGCCATGGGTTATTTTTCACTCGGCAGAATTTCGAGATACATTTTGCTTAAAATTTTACACTGAAGAGCAAACAAAAACAGTTGTCTCTCTGTAACCATGAGATTGGTTTCAGGACCCCCTGCAGACCCCAAGATCCAAGATGCTCACACTCCTGATATAAAATGATATATCATTTTTTTACATACATCCTCCTGTATACTTTTTTTTTCTTCTTGAGATGGAGTCTGGCTCTGTCGCCCAGGCTGGAGTGCAGTGGCACGATCGTGACTCACTGCAACCTCTGCCTCCCAGGTTCAAGCAATTTTCCTGTCTCAGCCTCTCGAGTAACTGGGACTACAGGTACAAGCCACCACACCTGGCTAATTTTTGTATTTTTAGTAAAGATATGGTTTCACTATAATTGGTCAGGCTGGTCTTGAACTCCTGACCTCAGGTGATCCACCCACCTTGGCCTCCCAAAGTGCCGAGATTACAGGTGTGAGCCACGATGACAGGCAATCCTCCAGTATACTCTAAATCATCGCAAGATTACTTATAATACATAATACAATATAAATGCTATGTGAGTGGTTGTTATATTGTGTTTAATTTGATTTACTTTTTATTGCTGCATTGTTATTTTTTATTGTACTTTTTTCTGAAATTTTCGATCTGAGATTGATTGAATCTGCAGATATGTAACCCATGGATGTTGAAACCACAGATACAAAAGGCAGACTGTACTTAATAAATTTTAACTCAGTATTGTGTTAGGTATTACATTAAAAGAAAAAAACTAAAAACTCATGATTCACTTTGAATAAAGTATTCTTCATTCAATCATTATTTCTTTCTGTTTTACACATTATGCTAAATTTCTTACATAGATTATAGCATTTGAACCCCCCAAAACTCTATGCAGCAGATATTATCCCCATTTGACAGATAAAAAATTAAAGTACAGGAAGGTCAAATGATTTCCCCAAGGTAATGTACTTATGGAGATGGTTTAAACTTAGTTAATCAAGCCCAAAGATCAATGTGAAAATAAATACATGTAGAGTACACAGTAGGTACTCACATTATCTGTACACATGATGTACATCAAGTTTCAATGAATGCTTTTTTGGAGGAGGAGACCTTTGAGCTGAGCATTAAAGGATGTCTGTCTAAGCAT
This sequence comes from Cheracebus regulus, assembly GCA_963574635.1. Classification (NCBI taxonomy): domain Eukaryota; kingdom Metazoa; phylum Chordata; class Mammalia; order Primates; family Pitheciidae; genus Cheracebus; species Cheracebus regulus. The sequence continues at coordinate 27,291 of CAUYQU010031989.1, read as the reverse complement.
TTTCTGAGTTCACTGTTCATTTGAAAAGTATTTATTGTGTATCTGTTTTGAAATAGACATTATGGCTAATCTAGTACCTGGGTGATATAGGTGAGGACAGAGGAAGGTTAGTCCAAGCAGAAGCTACAGCTGGAGAAAAAACATAAGGGTGGGAAAACATAAAGGACATCTGTTAGAATAAAATGTGTGTATGTGTATATCAGAGCAGGGCTAGGAGCGAGGTGTGGGCTGAGGATAGATCATTGCAGTCTCATCATCTAGATGAAAGGTTTTACTTTGTTTATTTTTTTCTAGAAGCCACATGACATTCTTTCTGCGAGAATGGTGAAAGTGAAAAAATACTTTGCATAACTCTGCTCCAAAATAACCACAAATTTCCAAAATGGCCCAGTTACATCTTTCAATGCTTACTCCCAACATAAACTCCTTCATTTCAGAACCCCCACCGTGACCCATTGCTTTTTGCCCGATTTACATCAAGTTAAAATGCTACTTTTTCCTGGGGGACACTGTACTAAAAAAGACGACTAAAAATAAAAGCCTTTGACATTCCAAGGAGAGTACCCCAGTGTGATACCGACAGATGCTTAGTGGCAATCAAAAAATGGATGTCCTTCTTGGCTAAATATATCACAAAAGCCCTGCTCAGTTCAAGCTTCTTTCTACTCTTCAGAGCTCTTGTTTAATAGTGAGGTTACTTCACGCATCCTTTCAGCAAACATTTTCTGATCCTCTGATAGGTGCCGAGCAAGATGGCAGCTGCTGCTTATTTGGGAGCCCATGTCCATCTCAGATGCACTAATATCAGAATCTACTCAAACCTACATTTACCAAGGTATCTTGGGCCCCTGAACTCACCTTCAGTTAACCAGAAGGCTACTCCAATGATGCTTACGCAGACGAAAATGTCAAACTTTTCATCAAAAAACCATGAAAGATACACATATCTCAAAAGTTAGTATGGGTACTTCTCAGTAGTGGGATGTACATATATGTACATGTACGTATGTACACATATATACATATACATACATACATGTACATATACATATATGTATATGTGTATGTATATACTTATATACGTGTGCATATATATACACACACACAAACTGAAGACTATTAATGAATAAAAGAAGAAACAGGCTGGACAAAAAGTGGCTATTAATACTTAAAAACACAAAGTAAATGTTCTCTATTCACCCACTTTTCTGCATTTTAATCTCTTAATTCCAGCCATAAATCCTTTCATCTAAAATACAGGGCATTCTATTTCCACAGTGTTTGGAATTTTAACTGAATTTCATTTTGTTGCTAATTTTTACTTTGTCACTAGAGGGAGTGGTTGATCATTTTTCTTTTTAAGCTAGTTCTTCAATTGCTAAGAAAAAAACATTCTTTTTTTCTTTAACATGCTTAATTTAACATACAGTTTTGAATTGTGAATACATGGTAAGAGTTATGGGTATTTGTGAAGTGTCTGAAGGACCTTCTAATTTTCTGTTTTTGGTTACAAATTTGTGGCTACTCCTATTGAATTCAGCACAACTTTGAGGTTGGTAAATTTCTAAAGACTTTTTTTTTTTTTTTTTTTTTGCATTTTAACTGTTTTAAAAATGAACTACTGCTAACATTACAATTACATAGCTGTAAAATCAATGTAAGAGAAAGTCATTAGTGTTTTGAGAGATAGTTTTATTCTTTAATAAACAATTTTGGAGTAATTTCAAAGGCACAATTAATGTAATATTCTAGATTACAAGAAAAATAACTATTTAAACTATGTTTTTAAAAAAGATAAAATAGTTCTTGGCCTGGTACAGTGGCTCACGCCTGTAATACCAGTACTTTGAGAGGCCAAGGTGGGAAGATCGCTTGAGCTCAGGAGTTTGATACCAGCCTGGACAACATGGCAAAATCCCATCTTTACAAAATATAGCCAGGTGTGGTGGTGCATGCTTGTAGTCTCAGGTACTTGGGAGGCTGAGATGGGAGGACTGCTTGAACCCAGGAGGCAGAGGCTGCATTGAGCCGAGATTACACCACTGAACTCCAACCTGGGCAAAAGAGCAAGACCCTATCTCAAAAGACAAACAAACAAAAAACAGTTCTTTGCACATACTTGGATCACAGTAAATAGTTATTAAGCTGACAACAGTGATTAAGGAAAATATCAGGGCTCCAGTATTAGTCAATCTTTAGTTTGTCTCGTGTATCTTCTGCTAAGAAAAAAGGAGAGTTGAAATTCACAGGTGAATACCATTTATATTTGTACAAGCCTCTCTATCGAACATAGGTTTCATACGTTACTGGCCAATAAAATTCCCTAAATAACTGCAGTAACAGTTTTAGACAAAGATTTCTGGAGAACTCCCAATCAGAATGGCAACATAAACAGTGCACCACAGTTTTCAAGCTTTTTGGCTAGGCCAGGTCATCAGGGAAATTTTTGAAGGGGCTGCTGTAGAATTATATCTTGTTTCCCAGGCCTGTTATCAGCATATCAATCAATGACAAAAATACAGACATTGAAAGTAAACAAAAGCTCTCTCAGATGATCACAGAATACGAAAAAGGACATAAAAATACAGAAAGCGGTGTTTTATGCCTGCCCAATGTAACCACTGGCATTTGTCATCAACATTTTTCTCCATTAGTGCCGCTCTTAAAATTACAACCTGTTTGTTCTGAGGAACAAAAGGAGGGGTAAGCAGAAAGCAATTTGTGACCTGCTTCTAATAACCAGCTTGAAAGCACGGCAAACCTGGTGCCTTGATGCCGGGGTATTTTTGATGCTGGTTAGCCATTTAGAATTTTAAGCCATGGAGAATTTTGTGTTTCTCAGCCATGAAGAGGCATATTTTAAAGAGCAATTATTTCTTGTCTGTTGTGAAGGAAAACCTTCCCAGGAAGCAGATAGCTCTTCCATCAGATTGAAATGCACTTATCCAGAGCCAAGTAAGTTTGAGAAAATTGCATCTCAGAACGTATTCCATTATGTCCTGGGAACTCATTCTTCTCCAAGGCCTAAGCAGCTTGACTGGGGATCAAGCGGCACTAATTCTGGGTAATACCTGATATTCCTAGTGAGCTCCCCCTTCCTCTTCATCTCTTTATTCCTACAGTCAGCATGATTTAGTATGAGTTCCCAGTTTACAAATGAATTAGAGGTTTGGAGACTTTCTGATGTCTTCCTTGGATTCAAAGACATTCAGTGACAGAGCTTTATCCAAACAAAATATTTTACTCCTCTGTATCTCTCTCCTTGTTTGTTCTTTTGAGCTTTTCCATACAACCAAGGGCAGATAACATGTACAGGCTCTGAAGCTTGATATCATTTTTCCGAATAGCAATGCCAAGGTTGCTTTCAAAGCAGCTCCAACTTCAAAAGTTAATTTGGAGGTTTCACTGTGGGAAACAGGCTAGGATACCACAAAATATTTTTATATTATCAAGATAAATAGTCTCACCCAAAACTACCATAACCAATAAAAATACCTTTGAAAAAACAAAATGGCACCCAACAAGTACTGGAAGTGAAGCACCACTTAAGATGATCTTACTTTGACATTTAATCGTTCCATCTGATCCACAGATTATTCTGGATCTTGTATGTAAGAAGTGCTACGGAAGCAGGAAGTGTCTGCTTAAAATACAGACCTTCCCGGGTTAGCAAAGGTAATAGGAAACAAGTTCCACAAGTGACAGGAAATACCAGGGGAGTGAGAAGCTGGGCACTCTCCTAGAGCTGACTGCCCTGCCAAATGCCACACGGCCACATTGCAGGCAGCTGTGCACATTTGCTTCCATTTGCGAGAAAGGGGAGACTTGTGTGTTCAAAGATGAGAGGGCTTCCCCCAGAGAGGAAGAAGAAAGCCCACAAGAAAAACCGAGGAATTTCACTTTCAAGCATTCTGAAAATATCACAGCTGGTGACAAAGCGATATCAGGACAAATGGAGACCAGAGATAGAGTATCCGACTGACGGTGTTGAGAAGATGGTGATGGTTCAGGAAAAGGTAAAAATAGAGCCATTTCTAAGGCTGCTAGACAGGGTTATTCTTCCCCCAAAAACATACTTACGGAAGGATACTAAAGTTTTTGTTTGTTTTTCTCTGGCTAACAAAAAGAAGGGGGTCTGTGCTACTCCAGTAGTCAAAGATCTCAGTTCTAGTCATTGACATTACCTGAAATAAATGATGTCTGCATGTGGAGGGGAAAAAACCAAAAAAAAAAAAAACAACAACAACAAGGGAATTCCAAAGTCACTTTGAGACAGGGTGTTCCCTGAGCAAAATGCATCATGCCCAGATTTTCCTATTCAATGTCAAAAATCACATTTATTCCTGACCTTGATCTAAACCTAGTCTCTTGCCCTCTACCTTATTCCTTGAATGAAATGAGGGACTTGGAAGTTGTTTACTGAAATGGGATGGCCTGATGTGGTGGAAAGAAGGCTGGACTAGCAGCTGGCAGGCCCAGATACATGACCCTGTGTCACTTACCTAAAAATTAAGGAGTTGGGCTAGATGATTTTAAGAATTTTTTCCTTCTCTAAAATCTTATGGTTTTGTTCCCTTTAGAGGAATGACATTCACAAATCTAGGGACACTTAAAATTACTGTGCTCTATTAATGAAAGAAAGGCAGATAGGCTCCCCCTGCCAGAGGGAACCCTTTCTGACATACTTTGCAAAGCCCACTCATTCACAACATAGCAGCTTAGATGAAACTCAGTACCATATACCTGGGAATCCAGAGAACAAGCAGGGAAAGCCTGCAGCATTCTGTAACTGCAGAGACAACCATAAAGACCACAGCCTGGCACTCACGTCTATGTTTGTCCTCTGGCTGCAAAATTGGGGAGATTCATTATATTTCTGGGACTTGGAAATCAGAGAGACACACAGCCCTGAAGAAAAGCCAAAATAATTCTATGAAACTACAGCACTCTGGAGAAAAATAAAATGTCATGGTAACATTTTCAGAATTTATTTCTTCATTAGAAAGTCAGGAAAACTAGGGTTCTCACATCCTGTCTTTGCTTCTGACTCAGACTGGAACATGTGAGAACTCCCCTGGTGCAGCAACAGAAAAGCAAGGAGGCTGGTAGATGCCTTTTACTGATGTTTATTGGTGTTCCATTTTCTGTTTTCTAAGACAGTTAGTTGACCTATTTACACAAATTGTTTCTCCTCTTCTTTTACTACTTGCCTCCTGTGATAACCTGGTAGGATACAATGGCTAAGTCTTAGTTACCCACTTCATGCATTTTCTCTACTCATTGGTTTGGAGCAACTCCCCAACCCCATGACCCCAATCAAGCTAGCTGGGGAGGACAGCAGGATGCTAGCATGGCTTATTTTGTGTTTACTGGAAGCAGATTCCTGCCCTAAAGGAAGAGAGAAATTGATTACTAATTCCTTTGAAATATCTTCTTTTGAGCTGTGGCTCCTCTCCAACTGAGCAAACGCCAGAGTTATTGTAACTGATATTCACTGATTATTCAGAGATAAAATTTTGGCCAACAGCTCCAACCTTCTCTCATGACTCCCTGGATGCCCAACCTTTTCACAAGATGCCAATTTGACTGAAGCACTGACCTTTATCTCTTCATTCATGGCAAATGCCTCGTCTCAAAGGGTCAGTAAAATGACCAAGAGGCAAATTTCAGAAGAGGTTAGAAACATGTAAAATAGTCTCTGAATGAACATGCTTTGGCCCTATGCTAAAATAAGCATGGACCTCGCTGGACATATAGATGCGAGTTGGGTAATAAGGTGGCTAGAGGAGAGTTCCAGGTCCTAGGAGACAGTAGTCTATATTTCTATGAAAATATAATGCCGGCCACATATATTACCCATACATTTTCTAGTACTCTCATTAAACTATAAAAAATAAATTTTATTAATAGATATTATTTAGCCTAATACATTCACATTGTTATTTCGACATTTCAATATTTAAACATCCATTTTTTTCCACAACAAATGTTGGAAATCTGGTATGTGTTTTGTACTTCTCAATTCAGGGTAGCCATATTTCAAGTGTTCAGTAGCCATATGTAGCCAGTGGCTGGCTACTCTTGGATGGCAGAGATCAGTCTGGGATAGGAAATTTTGTCTTGTTCATGCAGTGCTTAAGAATTTAGGATTCAGGCTCAGATTGCTGCAGTCTACCTATTAGCTGTGTGAGTTTAGGCAAGATATTTACCTTTCTAAGACTCAATTACTTTTCATACAAGGGCCCAATATCAGACCTGCTTCACAGAGCTGCTGGAACATAGGAGGCTCAGTAAATGTGCACTGGCATTACTCTCTTCTTCATTTATTTACCCTACTCCATTTACTGAGAGCCTTTTATGGATTAGGTGATGTGAGAAATAAGACAACTCCATATCTCTTCCAGAATACAGAATATTCCTGTGGTCTCAAGGGACTCAAAATCTAGCACAAGTGATGGCTGTTTACATAACTACATAATAGATATTTAAAATCTTAAAATAGAGGTAAACATAAAATGCTCTAAAAGTCTAGGGAACCAAAAAATTCAGTGGTGCGATGGAAAGAAAAAAGAGGAAATGAGAAAGAAAAGCGAGAAAAAGATAAAGAGGCAGAGCACACTGGCTCATGACTGTACTCTAAGACTCTGGGAGTCCAAGACAGAAGGATTGCTCGAGTCCAGAAGTTCAAGACCAACCTGGGCAGCATAATAAGACCCCATAGCTACAAAAAAAAAAAGAAAAATTAGCTGGTCATGGTGGAGTGTCTGTAGTTCCAGCTACTTGAGAGGCTGAGGCATGAGGATCACTTCAGCCCAGGAGGTGAAGGCTGCAGGGAGCCAGGATCACACCACCGCACTCCAGCCAGCCTGGGCAACAGATGGAAGCCCTGTCTCAAGAAAAATAGAGACAGAGAATGAACAAGCTCTGACTTGTAGTGTTTGCCAATTTCCATGATGTAAATACTCCCATCATGGCTGATTTTGAGCTGCCAAAAGTATTACTGAATATTTAACAATCAGCAATCAGCTCTTTCTAGCCAGTATGAGCCAGCTCCAGCAAACCCCTGGAATAATTGCAACTTACAGGAAGAAGCATAGTTAGCCAAAGAAGTAGGCTAGCAGCCCAGCCTGGAGAGAGAAGTAGGAGAGGAAAGAGAACTTACAGTAAGGGAGAAAAATGAGTGAAAAAAATCAAGAGAGATGAAAATGCATGAAGAATCAAAAAAAGAGTGATCTCTTTGGGCTGGAGTATGAGATGCCTTAGAGGATAAAACAGGAATTGAATCTGGAAAGATGGCTTGGGATCACATCATAATGAAAATGGAATGCGGGAATAGGACAGAGGCTTTCTTTATAAAACAGGAAATCTACCAAAGCCACTGAGTTGGAAAGTAATAAGAAAAACATTATCACTTCATATTTCAGAAGACACTTAACATACATTTTCTCACTTATTCCTAATACAGACCTATGAGGCAGGTGGAGTAGATACCACCACTCCTGTAATGGGTTAAATACTGACCTCCCCCCCCAAAAGATCTGTCTACTAGGGAACCTCAGAATATGACTTTATTTGGAATAAGGCTCTTTGCATATGTAATGAAGGTAAGGATCTTGAGAAGAGGTTATCTTGGATAAAGGTGGACCCTGAATCCAATAGCACGCGTCCTAACAAGAGACAGAAAAGGAGATACTTGGAGACACACAGAGGGAGAGACACAGGAGGAAGGTGAAGGTGGAGACTGGAGTGATGCATCTGCAAGCCAATGAACACCAAGGATGGTCGGCTACCCTGGAAGCTGGAGGGGAGGCGTGGAAGAGCGTGCAAGCCACTGAACACCAAAAATGGTCGGCTACCCCGGAAGCTGGAGGGGAGGCGTGGAAGAGCGTGCAAGCCACTGAACACCAAGGATGGTCGGCTACCCCAGAAGCTGGAGGAGAGGCGTGGAAGAGCGTCACTCTCGGAATCTCCACAAGGAGCCACCTTTGCAGTTACCTTTGTTTCAGACTTCTGGCCTCCAGAAGCGTGTGAGAACACATTTCTGTTGTTTAAGCCACCCAGCTGGCAGTCATTTGCTATGGCAATCCTTGGAAACTCATACAGCCATTAAAAGAGATGAGCATGAAATTGAGGCTTCAGAGAGGTGAAGTTACCCTTTCAAAACCATTGGCCTAGAACTTGGTGAGGCTGGAACGAGCTGTGACGCAAGTCTTCTGGCAGCTGATCTGGTGATCGACCTGTGTATTTCACACGGCCTTGCATTTTGAAGAACACATGGGGATCCAGGAAAAGTACAGAAGCAACATTAGGCTGCTTCATGCTAGGAAGAAGCAAAAATGTAAGCTTCACTTCCTACCCAGAACACAGAATCAGACTTTTTTGTCTTTTCCTCAACATCTCCAATTGCCTGTACCCATGAAGGTATTTATAAGGACCCAGACCAGGGCAATCTGCTAGGGCCCAAGGACCAGCTGGCATTATGGTAGTGCTGGGCCTCTAGGCAGCTCCAAATGTGGTTGTCTTTGGGCTGTTTGTTCTCACGGCTCACACTCTGCGGGTGTGTGTGGAGCTACCCTTTGGCCTAGCCTGAGAAAAAGAAGTCACTTGAGGAACTGAGTGATTTTTGCCATCACTGAAGGATTTGACAAGTGTATCCCAAGGGTTTCCACTGTCTTCCAGGACACTGAACATACACTGGAGGACTTGTGGCAAGGTTACTTCTAGAAACAGAGTGGAGTCTCCCCAGCACATGAGTGTGAGGCACGTTTGCTCTGTCTTGCTCTATAAACTCTGCTGAAGTACTTTGCCTTCTCGGGGGAATAAAATGGAATAATATGTTTCTGCAAATTCATTGAAAATGTTATCTTTAAATTTCTAGACATCCTCATGACCCCGGGGGTAAGAATGGTGACATCCAGCCTCTAGCGGTACACACAGTGCAAACCAGCAGAGTGGATCAATCAGCTCTGGAACTCTTTTCACCACTCTTTCTCCAGGTACAAACTCCAAGGAACTGTTTCTTGGCAATTCACGCTGCCAGGGCTGTGCCCTTATTGATTTCAGTGTAACCATCACAGCTACGTGCACCCTCAGTACCAGAGGTTCTTCTGTTGTGGTTTCTTCATAGCAACCAGGGTTGTTCCTGTGGGATGAGGTTCTAACAGGAGGCAAGGATGGCTGCGCACTGTCAGTGTTGCTTATTGGCAACAGTGATTGCGTTCTTTCGAAGAAAGCTTTGGTGAGCATGGGAAATACCTTCAGGCAGCCTGGCACTTCCTCTCATCTTGGATGAGAACCTCCTATAGACACCTACCTTCTGATGGAGGTAGGAGCAATCATTCCAACCTAAAGCTAGCAGAGGGGAGCTGCAGGAAGGGTGAAATCACCTGAAAGAATGCGGCTCTGGCCAAAGTCCCAGCCAGTATTCTCTGCTCTCAAAAGCATCACTGGAAAAAAAAATCATGCATTGTACTCTTTTAGTACTCTTTTTTTCTTATTTTATTTTGAGACAGGGGCTCCCTCTGTCACCCAGGCTGGACTGCAGTGGAGTGATCATGGCTCACTGTAGCCTTGACCTTACGCGCTCAGGCAATCCTTCTGCCACAGCCTTCCGAATAGCCGGAAGCACAGGTGCAAACCACAACACCTGGCTAATTTTCTGATTTTCGTAGAGACAGGCTGTCTCTATGTTACACAGGCCGGTCTTAAACTTCTGGACTTAAGCAATTCTCCCACCTCAGCCTCTGCACTGAGTCACTGTGCCTGTCCATACCCTTTAAATATTCTTGATACTCTATCCGCAGTGAACTAAAGAGGAACCTTAGAGAATTGGTCTTCCTCCCCTTCAATTGCCTTAAAAGGAGGGGGGACCCTCAGAATAAACCTTCTTAATATCACCAGAGTAAGGAATGCCAACTGCAGTTCACAAAGAAAATCTTCTCGTATTAAGATCTTTCAAACTTTATAAAGGTACCCAGAAATTCAAGCCCAGTCCAATTATGTGAGTTTTTACATTTTTAAAATGAGATTTCCAAAAGTGCACTTTGATTTCGAATTGTTTGCAGGTTTCCTGCAGATTTGGGTGTCTCTTACTTCTCATTTAATTTCTCCTTTTATTAGTTGTGCTGGGAAGGCTTGTTTGTTCTGTGACTACCGGAAAGTTCCACATAAACTGAGTTCCAGCTATACAGGTGCTCACAGGTTTTGGAAAAGAATGCTATCACATATACCTGGACCAAATCATCCTGTCACGTTTTCTGTGGTGCCCAGGGACTGCTGACCACATCAGTGAGACATCTTCTCTGTTTCACATGGCAGCAGGGGCTAAATGAAACTCTGCAAATCCAATTGGTAGTTTTAAAGAAAACTAAATTTATGAAAATGATCTCTAGGGGAAGTTGCACAGTGGAGTGAAAAGAACACAATCTTCAGAAACAGAAAGTCTTGAATTTGAATCTCGGTTCCAGAATTTACTAGCTATAAAAGCCTGGGCAAGTTGCTTAACCTCTCAGCCCATTTAATCCTGCATACAGTATCAATAATAACATGCAATCTACAAAATAGCTTCGAGGACTGAATTGCACACTGCTGGCAAGTGCCAGCACAGGCTAGGGGCTCTTCTCACCCTCTGTCACCACTCCGCACAGATGCTTTCTGGAGAAGAAAAATCTATGACCTACTTCCAAAATCTATTCTAACTCCTTCAAGTTAAGAACTCTTTGTTGAATTTAAATACATTTTCCAGCCATTTAAATAGTCTTCGTGGTGTTCTGTCCTCAAAGAAAATTAAAGTGTCCCAAATTTGTCTGTGCGTGTGTGTGACTGCCAAATCCTCCATTTGGAGGAGAGTCTTAGAGAGTTCATTTGTCTTAGAGAGTTCAAAGCTAAATGGTAATGATCTTGGGATTCAGGTAAGATCTAGAAGATATACATGAAAAAAAAATGGCTGAATAAATGTCTGAGAAGTTAAACTCCCCTTTACTTTTTTGTTTTCTTCTATACTCTCAGAATGGACCTTTCTCAACACTAGACCAAACCAGTAGGAAACAGCGCCCCTCTCTCCATAAACACACACACACACACACACACACACACACACACACACACGCACACGCACACACACACATAGAAATCCCTGATTGTGATTGTTTCTGAAGTCATAAAAATCACTTTTCAAATTTTATGTCTAAATATTAGCAATCATTCTAGGTATTCCCATTTTAACTCCCATGTGACTTACTAAAATCTGGTTACTGTTCATAACTAGATGCTGAAAATAAATGAAATATAAATTTACAGCCAGACCAAATATGACTGGTTTACAGGTTTCTCATCATTTTAGGTTCAACAATGGATCAAACAGCTGGCATATTTTTTTCCTGTATGCAAATTAAGCCTTTTAAAAACCATTCTTGTCTACCACTTTCTTCCCTTCCCTTTTGAAAGTGTAGATTTAAATTCACAAAGATCTGGATGCTTCCTTTGCATTTCTGTTCATCTACTAAATCATAATAGGTTGGATTATAGGTACTGAACTGTTTTGTTGACTTGGAATAGAAACTTCTCAAGGACTGTATCTTTTGATAAAATTGTTCTGTCTTCCTTGACATTAAAATATAATGTTCTGTATACACTGGAAAATGAGAGAGGAAGAAAAAGCACAATCCACGGCAAGTCAGTAGAAGTAAAGCAAAATCTAGGATGACGCTTTTCTCCTTCTCTTTTCCTGTCCACAGACTGCCCTCAGGCTCCTGCCTTCAGTTTCTATTAATGCCAGCCCAGCCTCTTAGAATCTCCCGTGTCTCCTGGCAGCTTTAGAGCCCTGTGAAATTGTAACCCCAACATTGATAAGGACAGGAAGAGCACTTCCTTTACAATAGGGAAGAAGGCCAGGACGGTCGGTTTACAGGATGCCCCCTGCCAAAGAGAAGCCCCATTCAAAGCACCAGGACAAAAATAGGCCACCCTTTGGCTCTGCCAGAAGTAGGACATCCTGGGATAACGTTTTTATGACATACACAAAAGGTTCCACAGTTCAATTTGTCTCTACCTGCAAATCAAAGATAAAATAATTTCTCTCCCAACTTGAAGTTGTTAGAGTTCACAAATAAGCTTTCTGGGCTTGAAGTGCTAATTGAATGAGTTATTACTGGAAAAATTTAGTCACAAAATAATCTGAAGTTAACATACTTATTCAGCACTGCGACTAAGCTCTCAAATAGGTTTTTAATCACTTAAATTGAACAGGAGGAAAAATAAGATCACATTTTTAAATATAAAAATGTTGGACATTATTGTAAAAACTCCATTTCTGTGACATATTGCAATAAGTAACATTCTTTGATGTGGTGTGCCCAAATATTTGAAGTGTTTTTGTAGTTGTTGCTGTTAAAATGTTTTTAAAGAAGCATAGTAATTTTCAAACAAGATCTTAATAAGAAACTCCAATGCAAAAAAACAGAAAAAAGAGGTTTTTAGTTATTAAAGATATTTTACAAAATCCAATTTAACTACCAAATTTACTCACTATAAAATTAATGAGAATAATAAGGTTGCTTTGATTTACCCCAAAATTTCAAACTGGGCATTATAGATAATAATATTTGTCTCAGCATTGGATATTTTCTTTTTGTTTGCAGAACACTGAAAAATTCCCAATTAATACAGACGATTAATTTCAAAGAACAACAGTTCTCAGTTTTTCACCCTGCTGTGTCAAGATATTCTTCAACTAAGCATAGTTAATGAAAATCTTTATTCAAAGTACTCACAAAACAATTTAAGCAGGCAACAAATATTAATGCACTAGCAGCCTTCAATGCACTAACGTTTTATATTTCATTACAGTTTTTAAGCAGTTTATAATTAGTCACCTTAAAACTATTGTAATATGTTCATTGTTTAAACATAGTTCAAAATTTTCCTTTACTTTGCCTATAAATGTAAGTATTTTGTCTATATCACACTCAGAAATTACACTGACTTTAGTCAAAGAAGTGACTATAATTTTAATTTCAGTTATGTGCCTGTCTCATCGTTGTATATATTTCAAATTCCCTGCATTTGAGGCACTGTGATCCCACTCATAGGCTGACCCTATAGGAAGCTTTGACCATTTTTTCGGCCCTTGTCAGTCAATGTCAACTCAGTCTTGGCTACTGGTCTAAGAATAAATGCTTCTTAGGTCTTAATAGAATCAGTCCTTCTGCCACTCTAACTTCAAGAGTCACTCCCCTTGGGAGATGTGATGATACGGGTGAAGGTATGTATAATGAGGTTATTAAACAGTTCCCTCTGCAATCTAGACAACCAAGTTCTGTGTGAGCAAAGGTGAATCTATATTATAAGCACCCTAGGCCGGGAAAGCCAGGGCTCCATAGCTGATTTAATTCAGCATGTCATTTTTAAAATAAATGTCACACATGGGACAGAATTTGGAGATCCACCTATATCAAAAGGCTTGAATCAACTGTCCTCCCAGTTAGCAGAAGATGCCTACCGTGGGGTTTTCTTTTGAGAGAATCTTATCCTGCATCTAACCAGGGAATTAAAATGCCTGTGAGACCTGCAAAAAATCCAGTTAGGAGTCAAGCCACCAACACCTCCTTTGGGGAAACATACCTCATCTTCCCTAGGAGATTGATTCATTCCCTTTCTTGGAATGAATCACTCTATTTCCTATCATTAGCCAAAAAGATCTTGTCAAGCATTAGTTTTGTAAGATTTATACTATAAAAACAATGGGGCTATTTTCCCCATGAGTAATAAAATTATATTACAATACCAATCAATGTTTTTTCAAACTACCTCCCTCCTACCCTGATCCCACAGAGGGAGGAAACACACCCTTGTCCTGCCATTATTCACCTAACTAAACTAACCAGCAATCAAACTATAATAACGAGTGAGACTGCAACTACCAATTAGAATTTTGATTATGTCTTCTTACCGTATCCTGCTAATTCCTTACATTTGAGGTACCATGATCATCAATAGGATGGTCTCCTAGCAGGCTCTGGCACCATTCATTCTTGACTCTTATCAGCCAACATCAACTCAGTCTTAGCTGCTAGTCTTCCTTCGGTCTTGTACCCAAGTTCCTCTAAGACTCAAGTCCTGGCTTTTGAAAGTCTACTCAGGGATTGGCACCTGACTTCCAAATCCCAGTCTCCAAGACTAGATCTTTGCTTCGTGCTGCTAGGTCTGGTCAACCTTAGTCTGTTGTCTGACTGCCCTCTACCACTGAATAGGATTCCTCTTACTGCTCCTCTCTCCCTTGAGCCCGGGCCATGTGCTTAGTTGCCTTCCTAGTCTTCAGCTAACAACTATAGTTGGGACCTTTCTATTCTTCTGGCCAAAGGCCAAACATTGGTGGGTCTCCATTCCCGGAGTCAAACTAAGGAAGGGGCATATTTCTTAAGAAGTTGGGCCTGTAAGACAGCCTTAAAAAAGAGACAAAGGAAGTCTCTCGACCTGGCCTTAAGCAGGGTTTGTCGTAAATACTCAGCAGGAGCGCCTGGGCAGTGGGCAATAATATAGCACCCTCTGCATAGGAAGAAGCTAAACATGTGAAAAGTTAGAGCTAAATTGCAGATACCAGGAAAGGGTAGAAATGATGGGTATAGTAATTGAAAAGGGCCTAAAAATTCCTATGTACAATAAATGTTTTCTCTATACTAAGCAAGTAAAAGTTGCCCTCATAATGGAAAAAACCATTAGGATCCACTGTGCTAATATATGAATGTTGGAGGAAATGAACAGAAGATAAAGGCTCTGCCAGTTCTGGCAGAAGATGAAGTCAGGTAGAACAGAAGTCTGGAATTTATAGATTAGATTGCTGATATGTTCTAAATGCTAATATGTTCTAAAATTGCGTTTATATTCCTTTTGCTCTCCCTTGGTATTTAGCAAGTTCCAGTGGTCTCTGTTGTGTTAATGGAACTAGAAAAGGGGATTCCCCCTTCATGTCACCCTTTAAGCAATAGGATAAAATGATCATTGGTATCTCCTTAGTGGAGTATTGGAAAAGGAACATGAAGGGATGGAGCCTCATGGGGAAGGTGAAAATGACAGGAAAAGAGAGTATGGCCTCCTGATTTCCTTTGAGAGAATCTTCTCAAAGTTTCTAGGCTCTGCTTTATTATTAAAGCAAACAACCCTTCCTTCATGTTTGTCTTATCTTTGGGTCCTCACTGTTCCTAGTCTGGTATATCCTGCCAGAAACCATTTAAGTCTGAGAGCGAATCAGTGAAGGCAGTGGGCGGGAGTATAGTAGAGTAGAGAGAAGACATGGCCTGAATCAGGAACAGGCACAAGGATGGGTCAGTTGTGCCATTTTACAAATGTTCTTGGGTAAGTTAGTTAACCTGTCTCTTTCTATTCTCACATATAAGAGAATATACAATCTTTTTCATAGGGTTATTGCAAGGAATAAAAGGGGTGACAATCGAAGGTGCCTTCAACTATCTAGCACATAGCATGAACAAAAAATGTTGGCTGTTATTATTTCCCATATATAAAAATTGCCCAGGGAAGTTGTGGTGTACCGTACCCAAAAATCTCTGAATCAGCATCCTGCAAGTACAGATGGAAGTTGCTGGAAGATGAAAGTGTACTCTCTCCTATCATGTTTCTTCATTTGAAACTAGCTTCTTCCAGTTTTCTCATATTGCCATCAAAGTAACTCAAGAAAATGAGATCTGCTAGCAGCCCAGGTACTCCATGATTTCATTTACAGGAAGGTACAATCCAACATTCCTTAGAGAGGGTCCTAATATGTGTCTGGTATACCTTGGGTTACTGTGATAAATAATAATTAGGTACCCCTCCAGACCCCAAAGGCATTCACAATCTACAGGAAGAAACGGGCAAATGCTAGCTGATTATGACCTCATCTACAATGGTTGTATGTAGTAATGGCAGTACTGAGAAAATTCGGCCAGAGCATGAGGGAAAAAGAGACTGGTTCTGACCTTTGGGAGCAGAAGAGATGAAAGCAGAGGTTACTTTTTCTTATGAACTTGCCATATCATTTTGGAAGACTAGATGAGAGAAAGGGAAACAGAAAATAATAAGGCTCAAGTAAAAATATCTACCACATAGCAATGGATAGTTGAAGGGAATAATAACAGAAGAACATTATTAACATCAGCCAGATTTACATGAGGCTCCCAGTCATTTCATTGGAGTTATGCCTGTGTGAAGACATCAGGCTCATGCTTGCGTGTCTGTAAATATTGTAGTGAAAGTAAGAAGGCTTACTTATGTTATTCAGACCTAAAACAAAAGGAATTTATGAACATGCATTACCTTTATCAAAGAGAATTGGATTGGCCTTAATGATACTAACAAAAAACGTTGATGACACTTAGTCTACGTAATATGGGAGGGATTTTTAAATACAAAATTAGACGGACACGAAAACATGCCATAAAATAAAATGCATCAAAATGAGTGATAGTTCATATCCGAGAGCCTAAACTGAAAAGTACTCAACTGTGTCTTGAGAGAATCACTCTACAAGGAATAAATATATTCTCTTTTCAAAGGATAGATGTATTATACACACAACAATCTGGGATTGTGTTCCTGTGACATGTAAAAGGTTTTTAAGTCTCTTGGTCTGACAGTCGAAAGCATTGCACATATTTTCAGTGTTTCCCACACCTGCCTGTCTTATTCACAATATTTCTCACTTCAAAACCTTGTATAATCTGGCAGGTCGGGGAAATTGCCCCTGGGTCCTGTGCTAACTAGGAACTTCAACCCGACAATCACATACCTAGATTCACAAGGGACTCTGGACTTTTTCAGATACCTATTCCTGATATATTTTCTGAATAACTACCTCCGAGTCTTTACTTAGCTACTTTTTGTAGCTGTCTGGAACCCTCTTCTACTTTATTAAGATCATCTGCTTTCAATGCTGAGCCATCATTCTAGGTCTTTTCTCTTTCTGACTGATTGCTTCTTTTGTCAGCTCTAATTAATGATGCCTGGTGGCGTTCAAAACTGTTTCCAGAAAGCTTTCTCTGTCTTTCTCACCCAGCAAGTCAAATGCAGCTGCCTTCTGGAATATGACCTTAATTAACCAAAGGCATCTCAGATCAGTAGCCCTAAGTTCCTTCAATGGGCTCCTAGTAATGTACTGTTTTTAGGAACCTACACACACTCTCCTAGACATTTGCCAATCTCCTTTGCCAATATTTTCAGTGCTTCCTTTATGTGAAAGCCATCTGTCTCCAATTGGTTTTTGTAAAACTTCCTTGTGTCTCTGAAATATACCACAGCTCTGAGCAAGAGCTTCAAAAGCAGAGTCGAGTGTATGAGACACAAGCCTGAGAGAACTGAAACAGCTCAGCTCAGAAAAGCAGATGGCAGAATGGTTTTTCTCACCTTTGCCCTCTAACATCTGAAACGTGGTCTGAAGGCAGTAGCCAGCCTAGAACACACCACCAATTCCTTTGAGCATATCCACATGAAATTCCCTATTCCCAAGCTTAGCTGTACACTCCCTTCACAAAAACTGTGATTTATCTCGAAAGAAGCCAAACAGCAGAAACACCTAAGCTGCTAATGTTACAGGGAATCACTTGCCGTCAGGAGCAAACCCTTTGGGAAATAACCACATGTCTCCCAAAGGCATATACAATGATTCAGCAGATGAAGAAGCTGGAAAGGAAAGGCAATATTTAAGAAAGCAAGAATTATTAGAAACCTGGGGAGAAAATACAACTTTGCATGGAACTTATAAGAAATTTAAGGCACAAAAAGATGATTGCCAAACAGTCAGCTAAACAGATATATTTTTCCTTTGTCTTTTGAATATTTCTTAGAGAACTAACAGGGTATCTCCACTGCCATTCAAATTAGACTGGCTGGTGTTTTCAGGGCATTCTGAGAGCCCTGTTCTGATTTCACCTCAATGTATTATTTATTTTGTGTCATTTTATATCTGAATTTATGTTAAATTTATACAGTCACTAATATTCTGAAATATCTAAGAAATTGAGGAGAAAGTGTCTTCGCTCTCTGGATTTTGAAAGTATTACCACTGACCAGGCGTGGTAGCTCACGCCTGTAATCCCAGCACTTTGGAAGCCAAGGCAGGTGATCACCTGAGGTCAGGAGTTTGAGGTCAGCCTGACCAATATGGAGAAACCCTGTCTCTACTAGAAATACAAAATTAGCTGGGTGTGGTGGCGCATGCCAGTAATCCCAGCTACTCGGGACGCTGAGGTAGGAGAATTGCTTGGACTCTGGAGGTGGAGGTTGCGGTGAGCTGAGATTGCGCCATTGCACTCCAGCATGGGCTGCAAGAGCGAAACTCCATCTTAAAAAAAAAAGAAAGAAAGAAAGAAAGAAAAGAAAGTATTATCACCAAAAGACTGTACCTCAGAGTTCTTATTGTCCATAGTCCTAATAATTCATTTTATTATCATATTTTCCACATAAAGACACTAACAACACAATGCAGGAAGAATCATAAAGTTGTAAGTATGAATGGACACCTCAATTACTGCTAAATTTTATTAAAATACAAATCTATGGCATATATTGTATATACATGGGATATGACTTTGTAATTCACAATACCATAGAAGATTTTGAGTGAGAGGTTTGAGTAATTCTGTCAAATAATTTCACTTTGCAGAGAAAGATACTAACACCCAGAAAAGTAGAGAGTTCTAGTGCAAGACTGGCTGGAAGCAGGGATGCAATTTTAGCATGGGTCACAGAACTCAAAATGCATGTTCATTTTCTACTAAGCATGAATCTACCCTGAATGGCCACATTGGCCTCTATCTTATGCTCTCTCCCAGCACATCACATCCTATCACAGCCTGCTCATATTTTATTAAAATAAAGGCCCTGGTTTCTGGTCCTTTTTCTTAAGGGGAGAGCATCTTCTCCCCAATATTAGATCTGAAGAGAAAAACTCTACTCAAATCTAAACCACAATCAATGAATGCTATACTTTCCATACTACTTCTTTACACTGGAAAATAATAATTAAGATTAAAAGAACAAATGCAGTTTAATAAGTAATGCTTTACAGTTATTAAAATAGAGTTACCCTACACATAATTAGATCAAAATACTTTCAGTACATAGATTTGTTGCAAATGGATAGGAACATCCAAACATGTTATAAAGCACAGAGAGACACATCAACAAACAGGGTGAATAAAGACTGTCAGCCAGAGTGGGCCCAATAATGCATTTATTTAAAGTGAATCTGTGTACATAAGATATACTTTGCCTGACTTCCCTGTCTAGGTATACGCCTTGACTTCAACATTCCATCAAAAATTGCAGCAAAACCATCCTCAGGAAAAGGCAATCACTGACTTGAGGACAAGTTCATAACTAGACAATATAACCACTACTGAATGGCTTAATATCAAGAAAAGTGTTGGAAATGACTCCCCTGCAAACTCAGATTGGGCAAGGTCGAGAATCACACATTTCACCCCTGACGGAGTAAATAGATTGATGTGAAAATAGCTTCTCTTCACATTAGTCCCTGTTCTGTGATCACCAAATCAGCAATGGCTACCTCCCTACCACAAGATGGGAAGAAAGGGGAAGCTCTGTACAATGCTGCTTAGATGCTGAAAGACGTAGTCAGCGGGTGGGGTGCCCATGGGGACTGACGAAGAACAGTGGAAGTGCAGGCTTACAGACTTGCAATTTGTGCTTGAGAGAGACTCTAGAAGAAAGAAGAGATTTACTCAACTAGCTAATAAGCGGCAAAATGGGAAGATTTGGCAGAAATCGGTGCTTTTCCACCACTGGAAGGCCAGGGTTCTGTATTCTAGATTACTCTGTTGATAAAGTTAAAAAAAAAAAACAACAACTCAAAAAAGTTTGATATATGTGTACAACTCCAAACTACCAAAAGGAGAAGATGCGTTTTAATGAGGCCCCTATTTCTTGCAGGAAAGTCTCTGTAATTTTCTGATTCTCTACAGACAATCTAGTCTATATTTTTGGAGTCATTACCTAAATAGTAACCCCCAGTTTCCTTTAACAACCTTGAGTGTAAAAGTATGCATGCTAAGATCTGTTCCTTGAAAATGTTTACTGCCATATATATGTTTATATTAAAAGTCTAAATGTTTACAATTTCTTAAAGAGTTTTCAGACAAGACTTTGAATCAGTTCAGCATTTGAGTCTTGTTCTTCCTGTACACACTTCCCTTTTTCCCTAAATTGCTCCAAATGTGATCAGATCAATAAAAAATTTAGCTTCTTTTCTTTTTCCTTTAAAAAGAGATGGGCAGTCGTGTGCTTCTAGTTCTTTATTGGGTTTATACATCTATCTACAAAATAAACAAAATCAGTGGTTTTTCTACTTAGGATGCACTATAAAATCACCTGGGGAGATTTTTAAATGTATCAATACCTGGGCCTCACCTCCTGAGATTCCAATTTAATTGGCTGGAGTGATGCCCAGGTATTGAAATTTCTTAAAAACTCTCCACGTATCCACAAAGAATGCATAAATAAAGCTAAAAATGTCTGTCCTATTTGTGTTCTTCACTGTCTTCTTTCCCTAGGTTATTAAATACTTTATTTGTTTTTTATTCTTTGAGACAGGGTCCCACTTTGTCTCCCAGGCTGGAGTGCAGTGATGCAATCACATCTCACTGCAGCCTTGACCTCCCAGGCTCAGGTGATCCTCCTACCTCAGCCTACCCAATACCTGGGACTACAGGCTTGTGCCAACATGCTCCACTAATTTGGGTATTTTTTTGTAGAGATTGGGTTTCACCACACCGTTCAAGCTGGTTTAGAAGTCCTGGGCTAAAGTGATCCATGTGCCTTGGCCTCCCAAAATGCTGGGATTACAGGCATGAGCCACCACACCCAGCCTCCTTCGGTTCTACAGCTAAAATTGCTTTCCTCTTTTGGACTTGTTCCACGGGTTTTCTTAAACCTTACATGTATCCCTATTAAGAGTCATCTCTTTGACCCTCTTTTTCAGATGTTGTTATGGTATTTTTGTCAGTCAATATATTTCCCATCTGCCTAGATTTGAGGGGATAAGCATTGTGTCTGTTTTATCCTGGCCACTGACAAAAACAGTGGCTAGGTCAAGGCTCAAGACAGAACACTCCGGCATGTTTTTTTGTAAAGCTCCCTGTCATCTTTGGGTAAAATCACTCAACTATTTACCGTACTTCTCTTCCTTGCATTTCCTTATTTTTTCCCTAAGAAGATCAAGGGTGATCTTACTGAACATACATTAAAATTCCCTGATCCACAGGTTAGCAGCCCTGTTGCAAATGACAGTCTGACATAACTGTTCCATTTTATTCTCAACGGTGAAAATTTTATAATCTTGCTTAAAAAAAAAAAGAAACCCAAACCAAAAAATTTTCTAGGAGATTTTTCTTGAGACAGATCACAGATTTTCTTTACAAATCTTTTCATTTCTACTTTTTTGGGGAGCCTTAAGCTTAATGAACCAATATAAAAAAAATAGGCTTAACTCTTTAGCCTCTAGAAAAAATTTTTATGTGTGTGGAGGAAGGGAGCTTTTTGTGTAGCATGCTCCAAGGGGAATGATGGCTTCATTCCACCAAGAAGACATTTTTAACTCTCTGCTGAGGAGCTAAAAATGCTGCCTTCTTTGCCAAGAAATGTACTCCACTAAAACTATGAAATGGTCGAGAAACACTGAAAAGATTAGCATTGTTTAACACAGAGATTTATCTCCACACTGTGCTGAACTTTGTACCTCCTATGTGGGTACTACAGGTATATATACTAAAGAAGAAACAGCTATAAGTCTGCAGAGAGATGATGCCAGAGAGTGAGTGTGCTAATCAGTGCTGTTGTCACCATTCAGTAGAACAACTTACATCACACAGCTGATCAAGAGGTGAGCAAAATGTTAATTATTTATTCAGGCAAGAAAAAGTCTATGTATAAGATTATTTATTTTCTTCTCATCTTTACATTTTTAACTATAAACACTTATGTTTTGCTTTAAAATGTGATGCTTCAAATTAACACATATCTTTCTCCTAACAAATATTTTTTCTTAAAACCAGATAACTAAACAAAGTAATAACCTGTCATTTATCCTGAGATATCTGACAGAATTAACCAAAGATTCACACAGCCTTGTTTGTGGACAGGGAGATGAGCTGTCTCTGTAAGAGCATGCTCTAACTAAAGCATCTTAAACATTACCTAACTAAAAGTGATCCACATGCACAGAGCACCCTGACGTAATGTGCTGAGAAACTACTGTTTGTCAAAGTGTTTCTGATTGTTTTCTTTAGCATTTGAAGATGGTATATTTCTGTTCTATTTCTAGTTTTCAAAAATTTAGTATATTATGTTTAGCTCTACTTGGTATCCCCCAATATCATACTGTCAAAGTGCCTCATGTCAAATATTCGACAACAAAATTATAACACAAGTGTCACTTTTAATTTGGTGCAACGTGTGGAACTAATTCTATGCTCATGATATTAAAAATGCAAAGTCACCCTAAAGCATAAAAAAAATGCTCATAGAAACATTTTCTTAGCCTGCTGCACTCATTATCTAGAAATCAATGAGCCACACCCTTAGGCTTTCCAAAGCAAATGTATCAGCACTCTATTTTCTAACCATGCTTCTGTGGTAAACCAGATTCTCATGAGAAGTTCCTGGTCCAAGCCTGGTGACTCACCCCTGTAATCCCAGCACTTTGGGAGAAGGAGGCAAGTGATCAACAGTATGAGAACAGCTTGGACAACATGGTGAAACCTGTCCCCATACAAATTAGCTGGGCCTAGTGGCACATGCATGTAGTCCCAGCAACTGAGGAGGCTGAGGTGGGAGGATCACCGGAGCCTGAGAAGTTGAAGGCTGTAGTGAGCCAGAATTGCCCCATTGCACTCCAGCCTCCAGCCTGAGTGACAGAGTGAGACCCAGTTTCAAAAAAGAAAGAGAGAGGGGCCGGGGTGGGGGGTATGGGGAGGGAGGTGGCGGGGGGAGAGAGAGACAGAGAGAGAAACAGATTCTTCATTTACTACTAAGACTTGTGTAGGAATTTTACTAGTGAGTTATACAATTCCAGGAAGTAGTTGAAGAAATATTTCCTTTGGGTCTATTGGCGGCGGGGCGTGGGGGGCGGGGGGACGGAAACAACTCAGGATTTTTAGACCTTACATGAACTATGAAAATTCCCATGCACATGCACAAAGTTACAGACCAATATGTACGATTCCCAAGTTGCTTGGAATAACATAAATCCACATCTAAATGACTAGGAAAAATATTCCTGATCAGTCATCATGTCTGTATCCATAGGGCAGGAAACTGTAAAGTTCAAAAGAAAGACGTTCCTCTTGAAGAGTTTTGGGAGGAAATTAAACCAAACTGAAATGAGTGAGAAAGTGTGACTAGAGGGATATTGAAAGGCTAGGTCTCTTCTGCCACTGAGGCCAAACACTGCAGGATTCTTTCCTTCATTAGAAGCCAGGAACATCTTCTCAAATGATTTCTGAAATAAACTCAATAGTAAACCTTGACAGAATGCTTTACAGAAGTGTAAGAATTCCTAATAGGAACACAGTTTTTATTTTATTTTTTCAAAAGAAGAGGACTTAGGATGAAGAGTTAGGGTATTTCATTGGGAAAAATCTACATTTTTTTCCAAATTAAAAAATTTACATTTTTTAAGAAATTAAGCTCTTTTTCTGGCTACAGTAGAATCCAAATATTAAGTAAAGCTAGAACCACCCTAGAGATCATCTCATATGAGCCTTTATTTAATAGAGGCATTAAGGAACAATTCAATGATTCACAGTTAGTTGGAGAGAGGGGAGCATATTCTAGGAAGAGCTCTTGCGCCTGCATCACACTATGGGTCATGCCATTCACTCTCTTGATTTCTCTTGAACACCTCTATAATTACATAAGAAACAATACATGGGTCTATTTATGCAAAACATGTAAAGAAAATAGAGCATCACTGAACTGGTTTAAGTAGGGCCTTTGATGAAGAAGACAACATAATTGTCTTCTAGTATCTGAAGGACTAGCTTTGGAGGAGGCATTAGATTCTTTCTCTTTCTCTTCAGTTACATGCCTGTGGCTCAAGATTTTGGATCAAGATAAAAGGTCTTTCTAATAATGACAAGGAAAAGAAAGAGACATTTATTAAACCCTCACTATGCCAATAGCACTCTAATCACTTTACGTTTGCCTTGTTTAATCTTCACAACAATGGTGAAATAAGTTTTATTATTCCTATTGTAAAGATATAAGAAGCCTCATACACGGCTGGTAGGAATGTGTAGCTGCTTTGGAAAACAGCCTGTAAGACTTTCAAAAGGTTAAATATAGTTACCATTTGACCTAGCCATTCCACTCTTAGATATGTACCCATGAAACACATGTCCACACAAAACTTGTGAACAGAACTTGTACATGAATATTCCCAGCAGTAATGATTAATGATGGCCAAAAAGTAGAAACAACTGAAATGTCCTTCAGCTGATGAATAGATAAACAACATGTACATATCTCAATAGACTATTGCTCAGTCATTTAAAGAATGAAATGCATGCTACAACATGGATGAACCTTGAGAACATTATGCTAAGTGACAGAAGCCAGAAACTAAACACCACATAATGTATGATTTTACTTATGTGAAATTTCTACAATAAGCAAATGTGTAAGGTAAAAACGTACATCAGTAGTCACCTATAGGGCTGGGAAATGGAGGGGTTTCCAGGGTAAGGAGGGTGCCTGCTAATAGGAGTAAGGTTCTTATTTTGAGATGAAAAAGCTCTGGAATTAGTAGTGACGGTGACAACTCTGTGAACATACTAAAAACCACTAACTTTTACATTTTCAATAGGTGAACTGTATGGTTTATAAATTTTATCTCATAAAGTTGTTTAGAAAAGACAGATATCAAAAGTTCCCACTGGCCAGGTGTGGCAGCTCAGGCCTGTAATCCCAGCACTTTGGGAGGCTGAAGTGGGCAGATCACTTGAGGTCAGGAGTTCGAGACCAGCCTGGCTCACATGGTGAAACCCCATCTCTAGTAAAAATAGAAAAATTAACCAAGTGTGGGTGGCACACTCCTGTAATCCCAGCTACTTGGGAAGCTGAGACAAGAGAATTGCTTGAACCCAGGAAGCAGAATTTGCAATGAGCCAAGATTATGCCACTGTATAAACAATTAAATAACTTTTTAGTATGTGTGTCCCATCTGATATTTGGGACATACTTATCTTTGTATCTGAATGTTTTGTTTGCTAAATCTGGCAACCCTAAACAGAAGGGGTTAAGGTTTGAATCTCTTAGAGTTAAATTGCTTTTTTAGCATCACCAAAGCATTTTGTTTCTAACTGCTGGCTTTTCATATAACTCCCAATCTCTCATCTCCTATCTCAGGGAAGGATTTATGATTGAGAAGCACTGAAAGTAATGTCTAGCAGTTCAGTCAAACAAGACTGATTTCACCTTTACTGCATTGATGAAAAATCATTGGTCCTACATTCCAAATGTTGTCAGAGTAGAAAAGCACAACTCCCAATTTCCATCTGCCTGGGTGTTCCTGTCAGTTTCTACCCTACAGAAGGGGAGAAGCTGGCTGGGTGCAGTGGCTCACGCCTGTAATCCCAACACTTTGGGAGGCTGAGGCGGGTGGATCACCTGAGGTTGGGAGTTTGAGACCAGCCTGACCAACATGGAGAAACCTCATCTCTACCAAAAACACAAAAAAATTAGCCGGGTATGGTGGCAAATGCCTGTAATTCCAGCTACTCAGGAGGCTGAAGCAAGAGAATAGCTTGAACCCAGGAGGCAGAGGTTGTGGTGAGCCGAGATCACACCATTGCACACCAGCCTGGGCAACAAGAATGAAACTCCGTCTCAAAAAAAAAAAAAAAAAAAAACAAGGGGAGAAGCCAAAGATCTCTAAGGGGAGTAGGGAATAGGGCCTTTGGTTTTTGGGCGTTTCCTGAATTGTGCCAGCCAAACCAATCTTCATGGACCCCTGTTAATAAATTGGAAATTTTTTTTGCTTATATGATTATTTTGAGTTTCTTTAGGCTCTTATCTTTTGAACAATTTTAGACTTGTTTTTGCTTAACTCAGAAGAATTAATGAAGCCTTAGGGGATAGTCAGAATTAGAGGTGCAGGGGATCAATAGTAGCTCAGGATCTGTACCTTTCATGACATTCCAGACTTAGTGACCTTCCTCTCAAAACTCTTCTTAACACTGCACTCTACAAACCCTCTTCAGCCATGCTGAATATCCTCTAGTTTGCTGACCTTTGCATGGAAGGGTCAACAAACCATTAGCTTTAGCTGAGGTTTCTCTCTGAGTCCAGCTGTTCTGTGATTATATAGATCTTCCCATAAGGGGGAGGTGATTGTCCTCTAGTGGAGGAGTTTGGACAGCAATCTAACCCCAATTTAGCAGAAGATATTTCTAAGCATTTTTCACTTGTGTGCTTCTTCATTCAACACATCTTTATTAACTCCACAGCCTAATGCTGAGCCAAGCAGTAGGCTACAGAGATTTAAAGAAAAGAAAAAGAAAACATTGTCTCTACCTTTTTAAAAAGAATTGACATGAAATTATATGTATTTATTGTGTACAACATGATGTTTTGAAATATGTACATACCTTCTAGAATGGTTAAATCAAGCTAATTAATGTATGCATTACCTCACATAGTATCTCTGCAAGGAAGGCTTATGGCCTGGGGCAGTTTTTAGTTCTGAGCAAGATGGCCTGGACCTTAGCTTGCTGCTGCTAGTACATCACTGGAAGTGTCAGATCTGTCTTGTCACGTCAGTGGAAGCTTGGTGGGGCTTACAGCCGCCTCTTATTCCTTACTCCCTGGGAAATATAAGGCAAGCACAGATCCCACCCCTACTACCACAGTTGGTGCTCTTTTCCTAGTGCCACCTCCTGGCTGAAGGCCAATGAACACAGTCCATTACAGCACCTCCAGATAGAATAACACTATTATTATTCTATCTGGAAGGAGAAAACTTGTGCCTGACCTCAGCTATCACCATTGCTTGCACCACCCTGGCCAACCAGGAGGTTCTGAGTCTGTTCACGTAACCAGGTCATTACCTACTACCACTGGCATTTGAAAAAGCCATCTAGAGGAGAGATCCAAGATGGCCACGTAGCAGCAGCTCAGGATTGTAGCTCCCAGTGAAAGCGCAGAGAGCAAGTGGATGCCGCAATTGCAGATGAATTTTTGATGCCCACAGACTGGGAGATTCCCGGCGAAGGAGCCACACGGGTC
>CAUYQU010031988.1:0-20787 GCA_963574635.1 Cheracebus regulus | reverse complement strand
CGGGGGGTGATATTCTCATAATGGGGCCACCCGGGCAAATATTTGGTAAAATGTGGTGAAACAAATGCGCTCTCACACTATTAAACACGAGTTTTTATTTTTTTATCAATGGGCACCCCCCCCCCCCCCCCCCCGCTTTTTTTTTTTTTTTGCGACCTTAGCATTAGCAGGAACTTGATGCATATTCTCACTTATACCAGCCTTCCATCCATTTCACAGATATGGACATTGGCTCAGAGAAGTAGTGGGAGCCAGGTATGGTGGCTCATGCCTGTAATCCCAGCACTTTTGGTGGATCACCTGAGGTCAGGTGTTCAACACCGGTCTGGCCAACATGGTGAAACCCCGTCTACTAAAAATACAAAAATTAGCTGGGTGTGGTGGCATGTGCCTCTAATCCCAGCTACTCAGGAGACTGAGGCAGGAGAATGGCTTGAACGCAAAGGTGGAGGTTGCAGTGAGCCAAGATCGTGCCACTGCACTCCAGCCCAGGCAACAGAGCAAGACTCCATCTCAAAAAAAAAAAAAAGGGCAGTAGCTTGCTGGGCCACTCACCTCGAGACTCATACACAAGACTTCTTGACCTTACAACCCACCTTTCTGGGAAAGGTCATTTCTGGCTTGAAGGGCACCCAAAAACCAGTGGGAAAGACAAGCCACAAATCTAAGCAGCCAGAGAACAAACCTAAGTTGTCTTGTAGGGAACCAGTTTTTAGAAGAGGTCAGCACAGACACGGAGTCAGGGAAGCCTGTGCCGTGTGGTGTGAGCTGGGTCATGAGGAAGGACGAGGAATCTCCTTTACGGTACAGTTCGAGAAGAATGGAAGTTGTGTCTGTGGTACGGTGAGGAGACACTGAATGCAGCAAAAGATTTCTACTCAGTGTTGTGAGGGTTGAGAGTCTGATGGACCAGACCAGGGGATTTGCATGTCAGAGAAATGTTAATTTACAACCACAAGTACTACTTGAAGGAGGGTACTGAGTATAATGCCGAATCCTAGAGCGTGGGGACCTCCAATCCTGCTAATGTTAACCCTTTCCAGATTCCTGCCTGACAAGGTCTCCCTCAGGTACCTGTAGGAAGGACTATGTTAGTTGGAAAATAGTGTCATTTCTAGTACTTTTCCTCTCCTTTCTAGAGACTCCATTTCCATGGGTAAACTGTGGAACAAGTCAGAGATTATTTTCCCAAGTACTCATGAGTACTTAGGACTCTGTCACATACAGATTCCCACAGAACTTGGAGAGTCTCACCCTCAAGTAGAAGCAGTGTTGGCTGCCAAGTAGCGAATGCATTTTACTCAGTTGCTAAGTGGTGGGAGGTGTTCCTGTCCTAAGCCTTTCTCTGGCTCTCCTAATCATAACACAGCTTAAGTTGAATAAACTTCTTTCCTGTACAACCAGAAAGTAGATCTTATTATATCAGGAAATAAAATGAAAAAATTTATCAGCAAAAAGAAAAATTAGCCCTTTATTTTAATTTTTACTTATTTTTGAGACAGTGTCTCGTTCTGTCACCCAGACTGGAGTGCAGTGGTGCAATCTCAGCTCACTGCAACCTCCACCTCCCAGATTCAAGCGATTCTCCTACCTCAGCCTCCCAAGTAACTAGGACTACAGGCATATGCTACCACGCCTGGCTAATTTTTTGTATTTTTAGTAGAGATGGGGTTTTGCCATGTTGGCCAGGCTGGTGTCGAACTCCTGACCTCAAGCGATCTGGCCACCTCAACCTCCCAAAGTGCTGGGATTACAGGCTGAGCGACCATGCCTAACCAAAATTAGCCATTTAATACAATACCTTTGGCTGAGCCTGTCCCACATCCACTGAGAAACAATTTCATATGTGCCATGTAATTGTCATGAAGCATAAAAAGTTAGTTTCCTTCCTGAGGTACTTAAGAGGTTTAGTCTATTTCTTTTATAAGAAACATGTATGTGCCAAGCACTGTTCTAAGCACTTTACAGATTCCAGCATCCCTTTTGACACTTGGATGAATCCTTTGAGTCTGTCCCCCAGCCTTGAAAGAAGTCTGGCTAACGTTGGCTTGCTATTACAGTCATTTCCTCCCACATCTTCACTGTCCACCTAGCGAAGGAGACAACTCCCTCCACATAGGTAGTCCACTTGGAGCTTTGTCAGCTGCATTCTAGTCCTGGTCCTTACAACTAACTACGTGCAACCATGGGCAAGTCGGTATGCCTGTGGGCTTTTATTTTTTATATTAAAAACATTTTTTAAGGCAGGGTCTCATTCTGTCATCCAGGGTGGTGTGCAGTGGTATAATCTCAGCTCACTAGCTCACTGCAGCCTTGACCTTGTGGGCTCACATGATCCTCCCACTTAAGCCTCCCAAGTAGCTGGGACCATCATGGCCCTGCCACCATGCCAAGCTAATCTTTTGTATTATTATTATTATTTTTTGTAATGATAGGGTTTTGCCATGTTGCCCAGGCTGGTCTCAAATTCCTGGACTCTAAGCAGTTTTCCCACCTCAGCCTCTGGAATAGCTGGGACCACAGGCACATGCCACCACACCTGGCCAATTTTTGTTCTTGGTTTTGTTTTGTTTTGTTTGTAGAGATGGGGATTCACCTTTTTGCCCAGGCTGGTCTCCTGGGCTCAAGTGATCCTCTCACCTCAGCCTCCTAAAGTGCTGGGGTTACAGACAGCCATGAGCCACAATGCCCAGCCCACCTATAGGCTTTAAAAGGGTAGTTGGCAATTCCCAGTGTAAAATTGGAAAGTATTTGTAGTTCTGTAGTAATATCCCCAGAAACAGCAAGAGGTCATTGGCCGGTGGGGGTGAGGAGCAGAGAATGAGGGCCAGGATGGGATGAGTGCTTATGGAAGACTCATCTTGCAGCAGTGCCTAGAAGAGGGAAAGGAGCAATTCCACCATCAGGAAGCCAATTAGGAAGTTGTTGCAGTAAACACAGATCATGGGTGAAGAGGGTCTAGATTCAGAGACAGGAATGGATGTTATAAGACTGAAGAGAGTGAAGAATTACTTCACAGTGTGGGACCTCAAGACTGGAAGAATGAAGACTGATAAAGGTAGACCAGATAGCCAGTTCGGGGTAGGGGAGGGTTGATTCCATCTGGGTGTGCTACTTAGCTGCCGTGGGCTATCCATGTGGAGATGTCATGGAGGCGGAGCTGGAGAATTGGAGCAAGCACAGCAGAGACAGGTGGCATTTGTATGCAACAACACAAGTGCCATGAGAGCAGGGACTTTATTCACTAATGTATCCCAAACACCCAGAATAATCGTGTTGACTGAAGCATCAAAATAAAGGTAATTGAAGTTTCAAAAGATGCATATTTGTTCACCAAGAGAATGGGGTCAGCCTGAATTTCAGCAAGGGCAGCAGGAGAAACTCAGAGGAAAGTCCTGGAGAGGCCCAAAATTCCAGGTGTGTGAGGGACGAGGGAGGTATTGAAATTTGAGGCAAGGATATTGTCACAATAGTTGTTAGGCTAATGCTTTGTGGTGGTAACCAGGTTTCACAAGGTTACTGAGGGACTGGTTTAGAAGCTGAGGTCATTTACTAAGTGGCAAGGAAAAAAATTGGTAGCTCAAAGGCTCTAGAGAAGGTTGGGAAAGCTGTGACGAATCTGCAGATTAATAGTGTTGCAAGGGGGACTTGAGGGGAAGCTAAACACTGAATTTGTGGTGGGGCCAGGGGAAGCCATGTCCAGGGCAGGGCCAGGTAGGCACTTGTCACTCCCTGGAGAACCCAAGAAATAGAAATGAGCCTCCTTGAGAAGCGCCTGAATTACCACCATCAAATACAGATTTATACCTCAGGAAGTCAGCATGTACAAAACAGGCTTGTTGGCCCATTGGTAGGAGCCGGGGATTAGAGGATACTTTATGGACTTTACATTGGCCTGACATTCATCTGTTCACCATCATTCCACTCATTCATTCCATCACCAGCAGCATACTGAGTGTGTACTTGGTGTCTGGCTGTGAGCTAGGTGCTGGAGGAGCATGTCTTCCTTCAAGGAGTGTGCGATCAGTAGGGCAGTCTCCGCGTTACTGTGCCTCCCGGCAGTCCTGTGTGATCACATCCTGCTCCAGCAGGATGGAGGGAAGCAGAGAGGCCATGCTTAGGCAGATCCCGTGGCCAGGAAAAAGCGAGTTTGTTGTTGTTGGGTCTGAACCCTGCTTATTTTGGTAAGCTTTCTTGTCTTTTTAATATTCTGGGTTCCATTCCCTTTCATTTCTCCTCCAGGCTTTTGGCTACAGTCCTTTAAAAATTTATAGCCCATCCTCGTTGAGCCAAAGCAAACAAGAGAATGGAATTGGAGGTTAAGGCTGTTTGGGTCACGTCCTCTTGAGTGAGCTTCGCCAGGCCTGGGTTTCTTTGTCCCCAGGATGCTGTAGCCAGAGAGCAGGTGAGGGTGCCTGGGGTACCGCATGGGGAATGGTAAGAGCAGAGAGAGGCTAGGGCCAGGGCTGAAGGAGGGAGGCACAGGCTCTGGCAACCCAGGCCTTCCTGCCTACCCATTCTCCCCACGTTCTTTCTCTTGCCAGTCAAGGCAACAGGGCCTGCTTTGTGTACGGGATTGCTAGTGATCACAGCTGCATCTGGGGGTATGGTGGCGCACACATGGAGTCCCAGCTGCTCAGGAAGCTGAGGCAGGAGGATCGCTTGAGCCCAGGAGTTTGAGGCTAGCTGGGCAGCAGAGCAAGACCCTATCTCAAAAAAGAAAAAAGAAAAAGCCCCCACACAGCTGCACCTGGGGCCTCAGGTTTTGCCCTGCTGGGGCCTGGGAACTGCCCCTCCAAGGACCCCTTGGAGGGTATTGACCAGGTGCTGATGGGGTGGCCCTGGGAATTCCCAGAATTGGGGGAAGGGAGGTTGGAGAGTAAGAGGGAAGAGTCCTCTAACTATAAAAGGAACACCCTGAATACAGTTCTCCACAGTGAGGGGCTCTGCCTGGCAGAGGGGCAGAGGGTCTTGCCATCCTGCCTCCAGTCCTGAGACTCCCTCCAGAGACTTCCGGCTGTCTCTGGTGCTCCCAACTAGGCAGCGGGAGGGCCGAACTGGCCTCCTTTAGGCCGGCTGCACCAGGACCCTGACAGGGTGAGAGGGCTGCTGGAGGGTGGTGCTTATCACCCGGGCTTCTTCTTGACCCTGCCCCACTGGGTCCTGGGCCTTGGCCTTCGCCTCTCTGACACGGTGCAGGACCCACCCCCACGTGAGCACTCCGGGGAGAAGGGCAGAGCTGCCCACGCGCCCATGCTCCCCTGCCCAGTCGCCACAGCACGAGGCCTCTCAGGTCCGCACCCTACATTCTGGCCCCTCCGTCTCCAGTCCAGTCTCTCCTTTGAACAGCCCTGCAGCCCTCAGCAGGGAATCGCGGCCTCTCTCTCCTTCCGCTCTCCATCTCACCCTTTCCTGGGTTGTCCCTCTTCTCTGGTTCCTCTCTGACCCGAAAGCAAAAGCGCTCCTCTCCCCTAGTTAATCAGCCACGTAAAGAGGTGGGGCTGGGCTGGGGGATGGGGATGGGCCCTCCCCAACTTGCCTTGCTGTCCCGCCTTCTCCTCGCCCCTCCCAAACCCAGCCCCTTCCCCTTCGCTCTCCCTCCTCCATCTATCATCAAGGAAGGGCACCCAGGGGAGAGGGACTTCTGGATAAGCAAGTGGAGGAGGGGGATTGGAGGATGGTAGGGGAGTGCAGGCAGCTCTGCAGATAATGACTTCCTGGGCTCCTGGGGCAGGTGCCCTCCGCGTGAAGGTGGGAGAATGCTCCAGAGACCGGTCTCCAGATCCTCCCCATGCCTGAAGGTGGGTGAGAGGCAGGGCGGCATGGAGAAAGGGCTGGGGACTTCCAGGGGCCAGAACCCAGAACCTAGTGGGAATCAGCCCCGATGGTCACCAGCTGCACGACCATGGGCAGGTGAGCCTGCTTCTCCATCTGTCAGGTGCACAGCATACTCTCTACACCACAGTGCCTCGCACAAAGTAAGCTCAATGACTGCTGCTTCCTGTCCCTGCTGTCAAGGTCCACTCTGCAATCTCTCCCCTGCATCCTGGGTTCAACACAAAAGCTAACTCTCATATACACCTTCTCTATACCAGGCACATTCTCGCCTATCATGTCATGTAATCCCTATTTTATAATTGAGAAAGCTGAAATGCAGAGAGGTTAACTGTGACTAGAATAATAGTAGAAGGCAGAGCAGAACCAGAGAGCCTGACTGCAGAGCCCTAGGACATGGAGTGCTAGCGGCAGCAAGGCTGCTGGAGGAGCTGAGGAAAGGTTTGCTGAGAAACTCAGCTAGGCAAGAGCTTCAAAGGGGCCTGGAGTAGGAGTGAGAGCCCGGGCACGTGCTGGGTGGTCTTGGGGAAGTCTTTTTCCCTCCCTGAGCTTCCTCATTTTTGGGGGCAGAAGATGGACTAGATGCTTGGTGAGGGCATTCATCTGCCCTGAACTTTCTGTTCCCCCTGCTCCTGCAAAGGGACCCAGCATGGCACAGATAGGACAGGCTGTGGCTTAAAGCATTTCATAGGGTAAAAATTGAGTCCTCTTCTTCCCCACCCTCCTTCCCTCTCCTCGAGTTCCTCACTCTTCCCCACCCCCAACCTGTCACTTGGGGCCTGTAATCAATGAGATGTAAAATGAGAAAGTATCAGGAACCAGCAAAGCATGGCGAGCAGCTGGGGCGGCCTTGCCGCCGGCTGTAATGGACTGCCAGCCCTTCGTCTCGCCAGCCTCCCACGCCCTGATGTGGGCAGCAGCATCTCACCCAGCCTGGGCTGAGGCTCCCAGCTGGACATCAGGGATGGGGCTAGCTCTGATGAGTCCAAAAGCCTCATCTTGAAAAAGGAATGAAATCTATGGTCTTGACGAGTCTAGGCTGCATGGTTGAGTCATAAACGCAGGTTATACGATCTCACCTATAAGATGACCCCACTTCTGTTATTATATAGAAATACTGACCCCATACTGGGATTAGCAGGCTTCTCAGGAAGTAAGATTATAGGGGAAACATTCAATTTCTACTTTATATAATTTTCCTCTGTTGGACCCTTAAAACAAGTATATATTGCTTTTATAATAAAAATAATCTGATAATATATTTCCATTATGAGGAAGGTTCACAGAAATATGTGTGGGCTATTGAAAATGCTCAATCGGCCGGGCGCGGTGGCTCACGCCTGTAATCCTAGCACTTTGGGAGGCCAAGGTGGGTGGATCACCTGAGGTCAGGAGTTCAAGACCAGCCTGGCATCATGGTGAAACCCCATCTTAAAAAAAAAAAAAAAAGAAAATGCTCAATGTCCTTGCTTTGGGCTGGGATTTTATCAACATGGTGGGAAGGCCTAAAGCACTAGATCTCAAATCAAAGCACAGAGTCTAATTTTTTTTTTTTTTTTTGAGACAGAATTTCACTGTGTTGCCCAGGCTGGAGTGCAGTGGCACAATCTCAGCTCACTGCAACCTTTGCCTCCCAGGGTCAAGCAATTCTCGCTGCCTCGATCTCCTGAGTAGCTGGGATTACAGGTGCCCACATCCATGCCCGACTAATTTTTGTATTTTTTAGTAGAGACAGGGTTTCACCATGTTTGAGACACAGTCTCACTCTGTTGCCTAGACTGGAGTGCAGTGGCACAATCATGCTCACTGCAGCCTTGACTACCTGGGCTCAAGTGATTCTTCCCCCTTAGTCTTCCAAGTAACTGGGACTACAGGTGCACACTAACATGCCTAGCTGATTTTTGTATTTCTTGTAGAGACACGGTTTCACCATGTTGCCCAGGCTGGTCTTGAACTCCCAGGGTCAAGTGATCTGCCTGCCTCAGCCTCCCTAAGTGCTGGCTAGTATTAAAGGCATGAGCCATTTTGCCCAGCTATTTTATTTTTATTATTATTTATTATTATATTTTTAAGATGGGGTTTCACCATGATGGCCAGGCTGGTCTTGAACTCCTGACCTCAGGTGATCCACCCACCTCGGCCTCCCAAAGTGCTAGGATTACAGGCGTGAGCCACCACACCCGCCCTATTTTTTTATTTTTTTAAGACAAGAGTCACTGTCTCGCCCAGGCTGGAGTGCAATTGGAGTGATCATAGTTCATTACAGCCTCAACCTCCTGGGCTCAGGCAATCCTCCTGCCTCAGCCTCCTGAGTAGCTGGGACCACAGGTATGCACCAACACACCCAGGTAATTTTAAAATTATTTGTAGAGACAGGGGTTTCCCTAGGTTGCCCAGGATGGTCTTGAACTCCTGGGCTCAAACAATCCTCCTTCCTTGGCCTCCCAAAGTGCTAGGATTATAGGCACAGGCCACTATGTTCAGCTTGAGTTTGATATTTTTAAAAGAGAAAATCAACAATCCCTTAAGGAGCCTGATTTTAAGACTTCATGTGTCTTGAATGTGACTTAATGTGCAATTCTTAAGACAAAGGGGGAATAGGTGTAAAAGAGGTCCTGGGTGTTCACAGCCTAAACCTGGACTCAGGATTGGCTGCTGTCAGGGTTGCGGGGTCCCTACTGCTAGACACCTTAGATGGCCTGAGAACCAAGTCTACACCAGTGCTATGGCCCAGCCACTCTCCCTCCAAGGGACCCAGCCTCCCTTCAGCCAGCCTGAGGCCCAATGGCTTGTGGGGACCTCTGGGAACGACTGACTCCCAGGGGTTCCTTGGCTCCTTGCCTTCTAGCCTTCTCCTGCAACCAAGCCCAGGGCACGTGGGACTCTCCCTGAGTCAAGGACCCAGGCATGCTGTGAACCAGGGGAAAGGGAGTAGAGAGACTGGTGGCTTTTACTCTACATCTGAGGGTGGAGGGGCTGGGAAGGGACTGGAAGGGTCAAGAGGTCTGTGGGAGGTCACTCCAGAGGCCGGGAAGGGACAGGAGGGATTCTGTCATTCTCAAGTGACCTATTCAATTTCCCCCTCTTGAGGAGTCAGCACACAGGCTGAAAGATGCAGTGAGACATGAGTTTATTGGTGGAGCTGCAGCGGAGTCCTCCCTCTTTCTGGGATAGCCAAGGGCACAGCACCAACAGAGGGATGGAGAGACAGATCCCCAAACAGACACATGGATGGAGCAGACTCATAGAGACCATAGCACAGCCACATAGGCACAGAGACACACAGGCCACAGCACCAAGAACACACACACACACACAGACAAAACCACAGGGCTAAGACACATGGACAAAGTGCGGGTTTTGGGGCCCCTGCATAGACAGAGCGAGCGCCATGTGGGGAGGGGCCCCTACTGACCTCCCCCAGGCATAGGCACAACAACAGCACATAGACAGGCAGATGCCCCCAGCCAGCCAGCCTGCCACACAGACAAATGGACTGCAGGGAAAGGATGTTCGTGGCTCTCCAGACCATGGGGATAGGGCACTGCGGGCCTTCAACACACCCCACCACACTGAGGCCCAGGAGTCCCTGCCCCTGAACTGGTCACATGTGTTCCCCTAACTCCCACCCCACTCCCCGCCACACTTTGGTCTTGCCCACTGGGGCTGGGGCTGGGGCTGGGGCTGGGGCTGGGGCAACTGGCAGGTGGAAGGAAGGAGAGAGGAAGGGGTATGGGCCTGGCTCGGTCCCATCTCTGTGATCAGGGCAGCAGATGCTGAGAGTCCGGGGCTGAGCCTCGGCCTGGCAGTGGGGTGAGGGCAGGGCCGTGGCTCAGGCTTGGGGAGGCTCCTGGCAACGCAGGCACTGGGCCATCTCTGGCTGGTACTGTTCGACCTGCAGGGTACAGCTGGAGAATCCAAACCGGGAGTAGAGCCGGGATGAGGCTTCAGCCAGGACAGCTTCAGGGTCAGCAGTGGAGTCTGTGGGAGAGTGATAAGAGGCGGCATCCATCCCGGGGGAGTCAGGAACAGGCAGGGGCTGAGATAAGGACAGGGAAAGGGGCTGCACAGCATTCAAGTCAGGCGTGAATGGGAGCCTGCTTTTCTTTCTGTATTGTGTGAACAGCATAAAAGTGTCAAATCAAATGTTGGAGAGACTCACCCCAATCAACGGTGCTAACACACTACACTGTTCCTAGTCTCCTATTCTCTTCTGTCACTCAGTGTCAACATACAGCTCAGTGTTTCAGCAGCCATACCACCCAATTTCCCAGGACAATCCAGATATTAAATATCTGTCTCATTGTCCCTCTAGAGTTACCATCAAATATCCCACAAATTATAATATTTTTGGCATCCAAATTGCATGTCTCTGATTGCTTCTTGCATCTGGAAGAAACCCAAAAATCCTTTGTCAGCTCATGACTCACCATATATATTTTTAATAGTTGAATCATAATGTAGATGTAATTTTATATTCAGCTTTTTTTCTCAGCATTATACCATAAACATTTTTCCTAGTTGCTGTACAATCTTCATAAGCATCATTTTTAACAGTTATGTGATACCTCAGGGTGGAGGTGCCATCATTTATCTAACTGTGCCCCATCACTAGACCTGTAGGTACTAATGATCTTTCAAAGGATTGTTGGTTCCCTGTGTTACTTCAAAGAGGGTGAAACCAACCCCAGAACACTGCATTCAGGACTCCTTGTCTCCAGCATGCATGAGCACACGTGTGTGTGTGTGAGAGAGAGAGGGAGACAGAGACAGAGAGACAGAGAAACAGGCAGATCAAGAACAACCGAAACAGTCCCAGTAACTCAAGCTATTGTCCCATGTTGGGGGTGGGGGTATGTTCCAGGTAGTAACTGGCTGGGGCCAGTGGGACTCACCAATGGCCAGGTGTGCAGAGGCAACGTGGTAAGTGAGCGTAAGGGCCCACAGGTGCAGCTCATGGGTTGCCCGGACTCCTGGCACTGACAACAGTGTATCCCGCACAGGTTCAAACCCCACATTGCGGGGGGTACCTGCAACCAGCACCAGCCATGCCTTACTGCCCGGGCCACTCCTGTTCAGAAGCAACACCCCCACCACCAGACTCCACCTCTCTATCCTGTATCCACTCTCCTGTTGACCCCTACAATTCACCCTATGCCCAAATCCTCCTTCCAAGCAACAGACCCCATGAGCCAGGCCTTCTTCCCATACTCTCCTACAAGAAAAAAGTAGTGGCCCAGTGCAAGAGTAAAGTCAGACAGGAACGCAGGGGTGGGGAGCAGTGGTGACTGACTCACCTTCCATGAGGATTCGAAGAACGTCTCGGAGGGTGGGAGCTGTGGATCCAAGGGCACAGATAGAGAAGAGGAAGGTGCTGATGGGGTCAGCTGCCTTGTATTGAGGCTGCAGAGAAAGAGATCCCTAAGCCCAACAACCAGGGACCTTTCAGAGGAAGATCTAGGGGTATCCTGAACAAAGAGGACCTGAGAGGCCCCTCAAAACCCTGCAGAGGGGACAGGGAACATGACCCATGTCTGGGAGAGTCCTGGGAGGTGGGAGGGAGGAGCTGGAAGGAGGAGAAGGAGGCTTTGGGACCTGGGAAGGAGGGTCTGGCATGTGGAGTTGTGGGGAGGAGGCTGGGGCAGGTCTCCAATGGTACCTTGAAGTAGATGAGGATGGAGGCAGCCAGTACCCCAAAGCTCTGAAGGAGGTCCCCCAGCACATGCACAAATGCCGCCCTGACGCTGGTGTTCCCCAGGGGCAGGGGCTCTTCAGGCCCCTCCTCCAGCGGTGCATACTCTGCTCCCCTAGACCCGTGGCTGTGGGGAGGCCCAGCCTGGTGCAGCACAAAGGCCATTCTGAGGGGGAAGCAGAGCAGCTCAGCCCAGGGGCTTGCTCCTGCCTCCTATGCCCCTCTCTCCATGCCCCATTCTCTCACCTCCCCAGCAGCCTTTTCCCAGCCCCTGGAAGAAAATAGTGTTTCGAAAGAGAGAATACAGCCTAGGGGAAAGAATACCAGACTTGGTGCCACACACAGCGATTTGAATGCTGGCCCTGTTACCTAAATAGCTATGTGACTTGAGCAAGTCACCTGTAAGGAATGACTGTATTAATGGTAAACTAGGGGTAATACACCCACCTCATGGAGTGGCTGTGTGGTTTCAGTGCAATCATGTTGACGAAAGCCCTCATCAGAGTGCTGGCCCATGGCAGGCCCTTAACAGAGATCTGCTGGCGAATTTTAGGTATCTAACCCAGACCATTCTCAGGCACACCCAGGGCAGCCCGGGGAGAACTGTGTGTGCACATGCATGTGTCTGATGGGGAGGAGAGAGCCAGCTCTCCTATCTTGGAGGAAGACCCCTCGCCCTGGGCCCCACAGGGTGCCTGCTCCATACTGGGACGTACAACAGGTTGGCACAGACTGCGATGCTGGCGGTCAGCAGCATGGCACCCCCCTCGATGTGGTAGTCGCTGTGCAGCAGGCGGACGAAGGCCAGGTACAGGAGGATGCCAGTGACCATCCAGAGGGAGACCACAGAGGCCAAAGCCCCCAGAGTCTCTGTGGGGGGAGACAAGCTGTCAGAGACCTGCTCAGGACCCTGAGAGGTGCCCTCTGGCAAGACTGGAGAGTCACTGGCCATGCAAGGGCCTTACCTGAGCGGTGCCAGCCAAAGGTCATGGTGCGGGTGGCTGGACGGGTGGAAAGCCAGAGGGAGAAGAGGCTGCCCATCATGCTACCCACGTCCGCTAGCAAGTGGGCTGCATCGGTCATGATGGCTAGGCTGTGTGCCAGATACCCGCCTGCCAGGGTGAAATGATGGAGTCTGCTTCCATTTAGAAAATATCATGTAGTGTGTATAGGCATGGAAAATAAATTGGGGGATATACACCAAAAATGTGAATTGGGGTTTTCTCAGGTGATGGGATGATAGGTATAGTAACTACTGTTAACTACTGTTATGTACTTCTTTTCACTCATCTGTATTTTCTAATTTTTCTACAATGATAGATTTTATTTTAATAACAAGAAAATAGGGTTTTTAAAAGGAGTCAGCCCTGACCCACTGGCCCCAGACCTCAGCCGGAATTCCCTCTGGTGCTCTGTCCCTCACCCCTCCTACTTCCTGAGTCCTGGGCACCCAGCTCCCCTATCCCAGCCATCCCCATCTCTGCATCTGCACCTGGGAACATCCCTAGGACTCTGGGTGGAGAGTGGCTTGGGCAGGTGTTGGGAGGATGGGGTTGAGGGGCTGCTCCCCAACTTACCGACCACCTCCCCAGCCATGAAGATGAAGCACACGGCACAGGCAGCATACAGCTGTCTCCGCGCATGCAGTCTCTCAGGGGTGAGCCCCAGCGGTGGCAGGGGGTCCCTGTGGCAGTGGTGGAAGGGCATCGCCACAGGTTTGGATTCCTCAGGGACAGGCTCTGAGGGCTCTGTGAAGAGACTGAGGCAAGCGACATGGTTCAACCTGAGCCTGGCCCACAGGCTGGCCTGCTCGCCAGCCTCATCAGACCATCTCTCGCTCCTTCCCCAGGCCTGGTGGTATCTGGGAGCTGTGCCAGCAAAGGGCCACATGAGAGATGGGGGCTAAATGAACAGGTCAGACCCCAGTCTCCCTCTTCCTTCCATAAACAGAGCCATAGAATTTCACCGCTGGAAAGCACCTTACAGACATGGTCTAGTCTAACTTTTTTTAAGAGATGGGGTCGGCCAGGTGCAGTTGCCCATGCCTGTAATCCCATCACTTTGGGAGGCCAAGGTCAGCGGATCACAAGATCAGGAGATCGAGACCATCCTGGCCAACACGGTGAAACCCTGTCTCTACTAAAAAAAAAACAAAAACAAAAATTAGCTGGGCGTGGTGGCATGTGCCTGTAATCCCAGCTACTCAGGAGGCTGAGGCAGGAGAATCACTTGAACCCTGGGAGGTGGAGATTGCAGTGAGCTGAAAGCAAGCCACTGCACTCCAGCTTGACCACAGAGCAAGACTCCATCCACCCCCCAAAAAAGGAGATGGGTTCTCGCTCTGTTGCCCAGGCTGGAGTGCAGTGGTGTGATCAGAGCTCATTGCACACTTGAGCTCCTGGCCTCAAGCGATCCTCCCACCTCAGCCTACTGAGTTGCTGGGATTACAGGCACGAGCCACTGCACCCGGCTCTAGTCTAACATTTTATTAAGTCAGTTAGAAGCATGAGGCTCACAGAGGCAGGGGACACATGGAGGCTAACCCAGATAGTTGGTAGAACTGAGAACAGACCCCAACAAAATCAATTTCTTATGCTAGGCACCCCAAAATGAGCAGGATTCCTGCTGATCTCTGAGAGCTTCTGGTGAACAGGGCGAGTGTGTGCCTACACTATGATATGCAGTGAAGGTAGCCATTGTCATTAGAGCAGTTAAAGTGCCATCAGAGTTCTGGGGATGGAGGCCAGACTAATTATAATGAGGAAATCCAGGAAACAGCTGGAGGAGGTAACATGAGAAAGGCCTTGAAGAATGGAAAGGATTTTGATAAAGACAGGTGAATGCTATGCCACGCATGCCAAGTCAGTATGAAGGGAAGGTGGAACGAACTGTGGAGTGGGACTCAGCACGTGATCTTGGCCTTAGTGTGCCTCCTTTCCGGGCCCACCTCCCAGGGCCTCCACTCCCAGATCCTGTCCCCTCCCTCTCTAGACAGGCAGCTGAAGTGTGGCCCTTTAAGAGAGAAGTAGAATTTTGGGACCCAAAAAGTCTGATTCCTGGCACAGAGAACTGATGGCTAGATTCCAGACCTGGGGTTGTCATGGGGAGGAGGGGGTGCAGCCTGCTATGGCTGAGGATGGCAGTGGGAGGAGCATGTTAATTGGACTTCAGTCTGACTGTAAGCACCCAGCAGAGATCACCTTAACTGCATGGTACCATAAGCCTCCCTTCACAAATGTATGGGGCTTGGGGCCTCACCTGGGGATGCCAGAGGCTGAGTGAGCTCAGGCTGAGTGCTAAGTCCATTCTGGTCCAATTCTCACCCCCGCCACTACCCAACCTGAACCCAGCAAGAA
The DNA here is from genome assembly GCA_963574635.1 of Cheracebus regulus. NCBI lineage: Eukaryota > Metazoa > Chordata > Mammalia > Primates > Pitheciidae > Cheracebus > Cheracebus regulus. Next base: position 5,904 of record CAUYQU010031988.1, on the reverse strand, counting down.
CAGAATCTTCCACAGACTTCAGGACCTAAATAGAAAATACAGTACTAGAAATACTCATGGAGGTGTGACAAGAATACCCACGAATGAAAATGATGGCTCCAGATAGAAACGTGATCATAGCTGCAAAGTGGGACTGCCAAGTGGGTGAACTGAGTTTTGAGGGAGGTAGGGGGAACATTTGGTGCTTGTACAGAAAACCAAAATACTGGTAGATTAATTTTCTTGAATTTCCAGAGCCCCATTCAAGACTTAGAATCTGGGTGTATATGATGCTGGGTGTGCTTCCAGAGGAGATAGGGTGGTGAAGGAGGCTGTGAAACCATTCGTTCAGTGAGGTGTGCCGGGCAGAGCACACATAATGAAGCCTGGTCTGGTGGGAGAGACAGATTGTAACAAATGGCTTACTAGGCAAGGGCAGACTGATGCTAGGAGGGTTATGAACAAAGCACTTTGGTGTGCAGGGGAAGGAGCACCCCCTCACAGGGGGCTCAGAGAACTTCACAGAGGAAGGCATGTTTAAGGAGATGAGACACAGGTGGAGAAGGGTGTTCCCGACAGGCAGGCTGACAACGACGAGGTGTGTGGCATGGAGTCTAAGCATGAGGTGTCAGGGGAGGGCTGAGGAGGAAAGTGATGGGCTCAAAGGAACATAAAGGGAGATCCACCGACTGCTCGAACAAATATCTCCTGAGCACTGAGATGACGAGATGACCTTGCTGATGGGAGGAAGAGAGGAGAGGAAAGGAGATGGAGGGGTCTAGAACAGACCAGGCCAGAGCTTCCCTGGAGGGGCAGGTAGGTTAGGAAACCTCTTTCAGAAAATGCTGCAGGATTTGGTGACTAATGGTCATATGAGAGTGAAGATGGGCTGGAGTTGGAGATGCGAGTCTGAAGAGGAGAGGCTGGGTAGATTTGGGGGCAGTGGGCAAGATTCATTCCCCGGCCTTGTGAGGCACAGCACAGCCAGGCATCAAGGTGGCCACCCATCAACAGGCTGCTCCCTTTTGTTCTGCATAAATTGGGCACTAAGGAAGTCTGGCTGTTGGTGTGTGGGGGTGTGTGCATGTGGGGTGGCTACATGCTGTCTAGAGACCAGGAAAGGCTGTTTCCTCTCCCTGGCCCTCTGAAACCCCCAACAAACAACCGATAAATTGAGTGGAGAAGAAGGGTGACGTAGCAGGGGCTGAAGCAAAGTCAAAAGGATACCTGAAGAGATGCCAGGCCCACGGCAGAGCCCCCACCGCGCCTCTGCAGGCCCCTGCAGGAAGAGGTCCCACTCCCTTCTGCTCGCCCCCCGCCCCCAACTCGGCTTGAAGGCCCCCACCCAAGGAAAGAGCGAGAAGCACACAGAAGCACCACGTAAGAGACAAAGGGAGAGGGACTGGGCGAGAAACAGAAAGACTGAGAGAGATGGGGGAAGAGAAAAAGCCGGAGACTGCCAAATTCCGGAGGCAAACGGACGGTCAGCCGACAGACAAGATGGCCCGCGGGGGTGGCCAGGGAAGCCAGGCGGCCGCTCCGAGGTGCAGGCGGCGGCGGCGGCGGGCGTGGGGGCCGGCGGGGCGCGTTGGCGGTTCTCCTGCCGCCCCCAGTCCGCTGTCCCAGCCGCTCCACAAGCCTCATTTCACACCTCGCCGCCCCCGGCCCCGTCTGTGCGGAGCCGGGAATACCCCCGCTGCCCAGACCGCACCTGCTCCTTCCTCGCCGCCCCCTCGCTTCCCGGCGGCCGCCCGCCCCGCAGGAGTCCGCAGGACCCGTGCGGAGCCCGGCCCATTCGGCCCCGGCGCCCACAGCTGGCCGCGGCTGGATGGGGCGCCCGGAGCGCCGGTGCGCGGAGGGAAGCCCCGGGGCCTACAGAGGGAGCTCTGAAGCCTGGGCAGCGAGGCGCTCCCGCCCTGGGCCTAGGGCAATGCGGACCTCGGGGCACCGGCGCCGACTCCGGCCCGACGGAGCGGCAGCCGCTCCCAGGGAAGGCAGGCGCAGCGGGGGCGTTGGAGGGTTCCGGCGGCTTGGGACGCCGGCCGCGGGGTTGGGGCCTCTTCACCGGAGGAAATTAGGGGATGAGGAGGAGGCATAGCCGGCGGTGGAGGGCAGGGGTCCAGGCCTGCTGCGGCCGGGCGCTCCGTGCGGCCAGAGCGGACGAAGCGGGCTGCAGCGGAGCCAAGGGACTCACGGAGCGCCGGGATGGCAGGCGGGGTCCGCGCCGAGGGAGACCATGAAATGGACGGAGGGTGGTGGGGTGGCGCCCCCGGGCCGAGGGCCAGCCCAGGTCTGTCCTACCTCTTCAAACGCAGGCTGCCGCCGGCGCCGCCGCCGTCCCTGGGGCTCACGAGGCGAGTGGTCTCCGAGCCCCCCGCGGCGGGAGAGGGCTCCATGTTCCCGCTGCCCCGACCGTCTAGGCCCCACAGAGGGAGGGAGAGGCGGGGCCGGCCCCACGCCAAGTCCGAGCAGCCCGGTGACCCCCGGGCTCCCCGCAGGGCGGCGGGGCCACCAGAGTGGAGCGAACTGCAGCGACTGTGGCGCGCGGAGTCCGAACTGCAGATCCCGCGGCCGCCGGAGCCCCGCCCCGCGTGGGGCGAGCTCCCCAAGCCCCGCCTCCAGGCTCCCCGGCCTCTCCCCACGCCTAAGCCTCGCCCCCACTGCCAAAGCCCATTTCCCCGCACCAGAGCCCGGTGGGGGTGGGGGCGGCGGGAGCGCCCCGCCGCCTGAGTTCTGGAGAACTCCTCATCTCCACAGCCCCGTTCCCTAGGCGAGCTAGCCGCACCTCTGCACAAAGCCCCGCCCACCGGTTCCAAGCCTAGCCCAAGCCCAGGGACCTCACGACCAATCTTCACACAACGACCACCGCTTTGTGCATGCCCGCACGAGGGTGTTGCCCACCACGCCCTCACCCTGTGGCCCCAGTCCTCAAGCGGAGGCAGAAACAGGCCGACCCATTACCTATCTCCAGAGAACCAGAAAGAATGTGAGGTGAGCGGTGTCACATAGGGAGATTCCAGGGACTCCAGAAACCCCTCTGCAGAGGATCTGGAGTCGGAATTCATGAGACAAATCTGCTGCCAATCACTGTACCTCGAATGATCATTTATTTTTATACAGAAACATTGGGTGACAAGCTTCCCGCTCTCCTCCAATCCATTATTATCCCTGCTTTTCAAATGAATAAACTGAGACCCAAAGGAAGATGTAAGTGTCCAAGATCATGCAGGCTGTGAATAAAGGGCCCGGCCTAGACGCCCATCCTCTTTCTCTCCCTGGCTCTGGACGCTGCACTGGCGACTGGAGAGCGCGCACAGTCCTCTTACCGGCGGGGACGGCCAGTTGAGCTGAGCAGCCTCGCCGGTGTTACGGCCACTGTTTATGGAGAGGGGCTGAGGGGCAGCGTGTCAGTTAGTGATTCCCATCCTCCACACCTGCAGCGCCCTCCGGAGCATTACCGCATTTTGCCTCATTTGGGGGAAACTAAAACCTAGGGGAGCGAGAGACTTACAGCAAAGTCGGTGGCCGAGCCTCAAGTCGAAGCTTCAAATGCTCAATGTTCTCTCCCCTCACACCTGCCGCCACTGTAGAATGGGAGGGGTGGGAAGAGGTTTGTGCACCCGAAGCTGTGACAGTCTGTGAAGAGGAGGGTCCGTAGGAGGAGGGGAGAGAGTGAGCAGGGATAGGGAAGCGTGGAGGGTGGGAATGGTGAGCCCAGGCAAGAAGCTCATCAACCGCATCCTTCAGAACACACTGGGCGTCCTGAACTTAGGGTTCTGGGGACAGACACCTACTCTCGACATTGTTATTCCAAGGAGACTGCGAGTGCACTTGCAAAACAAAACAAAACAAACAAAACAGAAACGGGAGCATGTGCCAGATACAGTGTTGGAAGTGATGGGGTTAACCCGGGAGAGCTTCGCGGAGGAGGTGAGGCTTAAATGGATTAGGCAAGCTGGGCGGCGGGCTGGCTGTTCCGGCGGGGGAAGTGTGGCTTGGCTCGTGCCAAGGTGTGCGGGCGGCGCGTGCGGAGGACTGTCCTGCGCTGTGGCTGCGGAGCGGCACAGGAGAGCGACAGGGGCTGCAAGCGCCCTCCCTGCCGCCGCCTGCGCCAGCCTCTCCTCCGCGCCCGCCCCCGGCCTCTCCGCTCGAGGCCCAGCCCAAAGCCCACGCAGGGTAAGGGGGCAAAGGATCGAGGTGGTCTTTCTCCTTCCAACCTCCCCTTAAGGCGCGGGACTTGAGGGACCCCTGTTCCTCCTTGGGTCAGAGAGAGGCAAACTGAGGCGGCGGAAGGGGGAAGCCACCAGCCAAGGTCACCTTGCCCGGCTATTTATCAGAGCCGAGGTGGAACTCAAGTCCCTGCCTGGCTATGCCAAGGCTCCGGGTACGTCTGGCCAGGCGCCGTCGGTTTTCTAAGCGCCGCACCCATTCTTGGGCTCTCACCAATTCTGAAAGCACTGAAGCTAGGATTCGCAGGGGCCACCGCGCACTCCGCGGCTTGGATGCGGTAGCCTGGCTTGTAGCGACCCCGGCGGGTGAGCTCGAGAATGGGGAGAAACTGCGGGGCCCTATGCGGGGAACGGGATTCTTGGCAAGGCTCAGCCAATGACGACAACAGGGGACAAAACAATGGCTTCCTCCGGGATTTCCCTTCCTGAGCAGCCCCGAGTGCCGGGAGGGGGCGCAGACGCCCGCACGTGCCCCGCCCGCCCCCGCCCGGAGCCGGCAAGCGGGGAAGGCAGAGGCGCCTTGCAGCGCGTGGCCAAACGTGCCGCCTCCAGAAGCCGAGGGCGCTGGCGGTGGGAATATCAACCTTCACTTGAAAATTTATGTTAAGGAAAGCTTGGCAGCGAAACAGGGTGCTTGCACCTGTTCCTCAAAGAGCTATCAAATGGCCCTATGAAAATCTTTGCAAAGGGTCCTCGTGAATGCCAGGTCCCAAGAAGTCAGCCGGGCGCGGTGGCTCACATCTGCAAATCCAGCACTTTGGGACGCTGAGGCGGGCGGATCACTTGAGGCCAGGAGTTCGAGACCAGCCTGGCCAACATGGTGAAATTCGTCTCTACTAAAATTACAAAAATTAGCCGGGCATGGTGGTGCATGCTTCCTTATGCCCAGCTGAGAATGCTGAGGCAGGAGAATCACTTGACCCCCCTGAGGTGGAGGTTGCAGTGAGCGGAGATAACACCTCTGCACTACAGCCTGGGCAACAGAGCAAGAGACTCTGTTTCAAAAAAAAAAAAAAATGTCATGCTACACCTAGATAGGAGATAGGAAAATTACCCAGGGGTTGGAAAGTCAGCTTAGGGCTGATGCCCTGTATGAACTGTAGTCTTGTAAGAAGTATTTATTCGATGATCAGTAGCTGCTACACTGGAAAGATGGCGGAGTAAGAGCAAAGAAAAATCCCTTTGGTTCCAGAAAATCTCCTGAAAAAGAGGAAGGCTTATCAAGCCCTCAAAGCCACTCAGGCAAAGCAGGCACTTTTGGCAAAGAAAGAGCAGAGGAAAGGAAAAGGGCCCAGGTTTAAGCGATTGGAATCATTCCTACATGATTCCTGGCGGCAGACACGTGACAAGGTGCGTGTCAGACGACTAGAAGTGAAACCTCACGCCTTGGAATTGCCAGATAAACATTCTTTGGCCTTTGTCATACACATTGAAAGGATTGATGGTGTGAGTTTACTGGTGCAGAGAACCATTGCAAGACTTCGCCTAAAGAAAATTTTTAGTGGTGTCTTTGTAAAAGTCACTCCCTAGAACCTAAAAATGCTGCGTATAGTGGAACCTTATGTGACCTGGGGATTTCCAAATCTGAAGTCTGTCCGGGAACTCATTTTGAAACGTGGACAAGCCAGGGTCAAGAATAAGACCATCCCTCTGACAGACAACACTGTGATTGAGGAGCACCTGGGGAAGTTTGGTG
>CAUYQU010031987.1:0-25002 GCA_963574635.1 Cheracebus regulus | reverse complement strand
TGTGGGGCTCCTCCGCTGGGAATGTCCTGGTCCGTGGGCAGCGAAAATTTATCGGTAAGTGTGGCGTCCACTGGCTCTTTGCGCTTTTACTGGGAGCTGCAATCCTGAGCTGCTAGTGATCGGCCATCTTGGATCTCTCTCTCAAAAATACAACTTCTACATGCATATTCTCATCTTTCATACTATATCCCACTATCACCACTTTTTGAAGAATTATCAAGATCAATGCAAACGAAAAGAAAGACTATAATTTACTGTATACTCTTTGTTTCAGGATAATAGCCTTTTAAATTATCATTTGATTAATATATAATTGAAATTTTAACTGTTAAGCTATTTTCAGTGCTGTTTCTGAGTAATAGAAATCACTTCTCTGAAAGCAATAAATTTCAAGCACATTCTTACGTGTATGCTCCTTATTTCTCTTTCTTCTATTAATAGGCATAATGATTTTTTTTAATCATCTTCTTTCCCAGTTTGACTAGCACAGACTGAAGCACACAATTTTAGAGGTCTTTATTTATCATTCAGTCTGTCATATTTTATATCTTACAAACATATGGTCCTCAAACTCACCTAGATTATTAGAGCTATTTATGCCAAGATTTCATTTGCCTATGATTTCTTTTGACACACCACAGTTGCTAAGCCTCGAAAATACTCACAACTTTTATCTCAGTCCCTGAGGGCCAGAAGATAACCACCAGGTCACTCTACAGCAGTCTGTAGGCACTCTGCATGCAAGCCATGTAACACTCTTCATTAGTTTGTCATCAATGACTTTTTTCAAGAAATATTTGTTGAATGAACCCAGCTGTCAGACCCTCTTCTAAATGTTGCAGACAAAGAGAGACAAAAGTCCTGCCTTTAGAGAGTTTATATTGTAGTTGGGAGATGCAGATAAAAAGTAAATAAATAGCACATATCTTAGGCAATGATGACTGTCCTAAAGAAGTATAAGCAGGTCTAGGGCATAGAAACAATTTTGAATAGGATATTCAACAAGAGACTCTCTAATATATGACATTTTATGGAAGATAATAACTAAGCATGAGAGTGATATGGAGAAATACATTTTCCAGCTGAAGAAATAGCAAATGCAAATCCATCATGATACAAACATGTTTGTTTTGTTAGGGACAACTTCATGGAGACCAGTATGGATAGAGAAGGCAAGTGGATCAAAATAAATTATGTCACAGTGTAAGGGATGCACAGGCAATTAAAGCTCTGTAGCCCAAGTTAAGTCTCTGATTTGACATGAATGACACTGGAGAAAGATATAATCTTAAATATATTTTGGAATGGAATCAGTGGTTGAATCATAGATATCCATACTTTGGCCTTACAGAAACCTGTGGGCTCTTCCTATTTTTATGTCCTTTTATTCTATGTGCTCCTTTTAAATTTTATTTCATTTTCCTCTAACCCAGGACTTCATAGTTTTCATTCACTGTATACTTGCAATACTTGCAATAACTCAAACAACTCCAGTGAGCTTCTGGGTTTGAGTAACCCTTTTTGCTAATATCCCAATCCTCTAAATTCTTAAATTTTATATCACACTTCTCTATGAAAACTGAGATATATAGAAAAAAATGTGATTTCATGTTTTCTAAATGTAGGATACAATATTCCTTACCAAATATTATCTATGTATTTGATACTATATGTTTCTCATTACCCTACAATAAATTGCCCAGATATTTGTTTTCTGAAGGATCCAACTCATCTTACTCTGTAGTCAGTTTCATATAATAATAACACACCAAAAATCTATGTCTTAGAGGAGAAAAATGAATTCATTAGGCATAAGTGTCTTAAACTTCTTACTCTCACTTTTAATAAATTAATCTATATCTAACTAGATTTCTAATTCTCAAAGTCTTAAAGGTGAAGATGATCCTCATGTTTTCCAATTTTTTTTTATTATTCTTTGTTTTGCATTTTCTTCTTTATTCTCAGAGAAATTTTTGAAACTAAGATGTTCTTTCAAATGAATATTATGATGGTAAAAATAATAAAACTAATGTCTACCTTTAAATAATTTATATTTTTGGTTTCATATATACATAGACAATAGTACATTAAATATATATTTCATATAATATATGAATTATATTTTCTATAATATATATTAATATATAAAACATATATTTTTTCATTTAATTTACTTCCAACTATTATTATAATATGCTCTGGGTAACTTAATTGTAGTTTAAAGAAGTTACACAATCCCCTATATCACTACAACTTTCATTCATTATGATTAACATTTTCCCCTTGAACTTTCATCTCCTTTGCTTCCATTATGTATGTATATTGTTTGAAAATACTTTCCAAGTATCTGTTGCCTTCAAGAGACTCACCTAACACATAAGGACTCTCAAAATTTTAAGATAAAGGGGTGGCAAAAGACATTCCATGCAAAGGGACACCGAAAATGAGCAGGAATATCTATTCTTATACCAGACAAAACAAACTTTAAAGCAACAGCAGTTAGAAAACAGAGGTAAATTTTATAATGATAAAAGGTGTTGTCCCAAGAAAGTATTACAATTCTAAATTATATATGCACCTAAAACTGCAGCTCACAAATTTAGAAAACAATTGCTATTAGATCTAAGAAATGGCATCGACAGCAATGCAATAGTAGTGGGGGACTTCAGTACTCCACTGACAGCACCACTCAGGTTGTCATTGAGACAGAAAGTCAACAAAAAAGAATGGATTTAAACTATACTCTAGAACAAATGGACTTACCAGATAGTTACAGAACATGCTACCCAATAACTGCAGAATATACATTCTATTCATCAGTGCATGGAACATTCTCCAAGATAGACCATATGATCAGCCACAAAACAAGTCTCAATAAATTTAAGAAAGTTGAAATTATATCAAGTACTCTCTCTCTCTTTTGTTTTTTTGGTGAGCATTTGCTATTTATTCAAGTTCTTCTCTAGAAAATGAAAGGAAATCCACATATATTATTTTTTGAAGAGGATATATATATGAACATTTTAGAAGTGTTACTTACAAATAATTTCCTAAAATTCTAGTCTGTCTGATTCTCTGCATTCACATTGGGCTATCCTGAATTTTCTAATTTAACATTAGGTATTCACATTGTAAGTTAATTTTTTTGTTTTTTCCTTGCTTAGTTTTTTTTTTTTTTGGTAGATATATTTTTTATTGTACTTTAGGTTCTGGAGAACATGTGCAGATTATGTAGAATTGTTGCATAGGTACATACATGGCAATGTGATTTGCTGACTTCCTCCCCATCACCTATATCTGGCATTTCTCCCCATGTTATCCTTCCCCAAATTCCCCACCCCCCACTGTCCCTTCCCTAGTTGCCCCCCGCCACAGACCTCAGTGTGTGATGCTCCCCTCCCTGTGTCCATATGTTCTCTTGTTCAACACCCGCCTATGAGTGAGAACATGTGGTGTTTGATTTCCTGTTCTTGTATCAGTTTGCTGAGAATGATGGTTTCCAGGTTCATCCATGTCCCTACAAAGGACATGAACTCATCATTTTTTATGGCTGCATAGTATTCCATGGTGTATATGTGGCATATTTTCCCTGTCCAGTCTATCATCGATGGGCATTTGGGTTGGTTCCAAGTATTTGCTATTGTAAACTGTGCTGCAATGAACATAAATGTGCATGTGTCTTTATTATAGAACAATTTATAATCCTTTGGATATATACCCAGTAATGGGATTGCTGGGTCAAATCATTAATTCTTTACAGAGAAGTCAGTCTATAATAGAGTCTTTTAAAATGACAATCTGAGTAAGACATTTAGAAATACAAAGTAATTTTCTGATTTCTTCTTCTCTCTGATGTAAATCTGTCTTTATATCTGTATTTTCAAATCCAAAACTTTCTGTTTATCATGAAATGTAGAATTGCTGTAACTTATGTTTCAACCCAAACAAAAAGACTGTAGAAGACAGTCTCCAAGATTGCTGTCAGTGATTTCCACGACCTAGTATGTATACCCTTCTTCAATTCCCATCTCTCTAGAATAGGGCTAATCTGTGTAACCAATAGGATATTGTGGGAATTACAGAATACAACCTCATAGTTCACTCACAAGTCACACTGAAGCTTTCACCTTGCTCTTTCAGAATAATTGCTTTGGGGGAAGCCAGATGCTTATTGTGAGGAGAGCCACGTAGCCCTTTGAAAAGGTCCATGTGATGCTGAACTCAAGTGACCAACAGCCAGCACCACCTTGCCAAACACACAAATAAGCCTCATGGGAAGGCTCAGTCGAGCTAAGTCGAGCAACCAGATGACTGCACCCTGGCAACACCTTCATTTCAACATTGTGGAGAGTCCTCAGCCAGAACCACCACATCATTTCAAAATTTCTTACCATGATATTATGTAAGAAAGTAAATGTTTATCATTATTTTAAGCCTTTAAGTTTTAGGGTGGCTTTTTAGGGCAGCAATAAATATCTACTACAAATTTAACCCCATTTCTGGTCACAATATTGCTAGTATTTAACTATCTCACAGTATGGCTTGGCCCAAGAGGACCACTGAACTGACTCTACTCCGATTTGGCCAACCACAGATTATGAGCTAAGTAAATGGTTGCAAATCGATTGTTTGCAGTTGTTAGTTACAAAGAAAAAGCTATTCGATGAATATCCTCTGTATTGCTGTTTCATCGTATGAAACTTGCCCCACTGATCCTCAAGTATTAGTAGAAGAACAAATAATCAAGAATGACGAACACTCCCCCAAAGGAACAAACATCTAGTGTTGGGAGGCTGAGAATCTTATAATTATCATAAAAACAGTGAATAAGAAGGTGTGGTACCAGTAAAGGAATATAAACATCTACCTATGAAGTAGAATAGAGATGCCAGAAATTGACACATGCATATAGGGACACTTGGTTTATTATGACAAATCTGACATTTTTCTCTTGGCAAATGTTAGACTTTTCGATAGAAATTCCTGGGAAAATTGGTTATTTATACGGAAATAATGACATGCTGCCACTACCTTCCACTATACACAAAATCAATTCCAGTTGGATCAGAACTGACATTTGAAAAGCAATACTTCAAACTGTTTAGAGGACACTATAAGAGAATACCTGCTGGCCACGGGCAGGTAACTATGTATTAACAACTCACTCATAGACATACAGATCACAAACATAAAATAGGAAATGAATAACTTCACCTGTAATAAAATCCAGATTACCTATTTAGCAAAAATATCAAGACACAGTGAAAAGAATGAGCTGGGATGAGATATGTATGCTACTCATGGTCTATTTACAAAAATAAAGAGTTCTACAATTGAATATGAAGGAAACTTTAAGTAGAAAAGTGAGCATGGATGATAAATAGGTCCTTCACAAATAATAAAAACCAAATAGTCAGAAACCTTAGAAAATAGTTTTCACTCCGTAATCAGAGAATTCTAATTCATAACAATAAAGTGCCATTTCAATTCAGCAAACCCTCAAATTATATAAAAAGCCAAATGAAATCAAATGTTGGCAAGCATATAGTGCAGCCACAATTGTCACCGTGGTTGGGAGTGAAAAATAGTACCACTTTATTGGAAAGGCATTTGGTATTGCCTAGAAATATTGAATGTGCACCTACCTACCATATGATATAGCACTTGTATTCCTAAGTCCATATCCTAGAAAATCCATGTGCACGCTCACTGGGTATAACTGACAAGAATGTTCATAAGTGCAATCTGTAGTAGCAAGAACTGGACATGTCACATATCCTTCAAGAGTGGAATGGAATACTATATGACAATGAAAAATGAGTTGCAGAACAATACTTGTATTTCAGGAAACTTCTACTGAATTAGAACAAGGACTAGGGCCGGTCATGGTAGCTCATGCCTATAATCCCAGCACTTTTGGAGGCTGAGGCAGGTGGATCTCTTGAGGTCAGGAGTTTGAGACCAGCCTGGCTAACATGGTAAAATGCTGTCTTTAGTAAAAACATAAAAATTAGCACATCAAGGATGGGGGGTGCCTGTAGTCTCTGCTACTTAGGAGGCTGAGGCAGGAGAATGACTGGAACACGGGAGGCAGAGGTTGCAGTGAGCCAAAATTGCACCACTGTACTCCAGCATGGCTGACAGAGCAAGACTGTATCTCAAAAGAAAAAAACAAGGCCTAGAAAAAATCATAATGTATGATTCTATTGATATAAATTGTAAAACATGCAAGAAATTCAAATGCCATTCAATATATGCAGTAATACCTAAAATAATAAGTGATAAACAAAATTTAGAATAGCAATTCTCTACATTGGAGAAGGATAGGCATGGGTCTTTATGCAAGGTCCTTAGAGGACTGGGTCGTAGATACATGAGTTTTTGTAGTCCTAGTATTCTTCATTGTTTACACATGTTATAAATATTCTATCTGCTTGGTGTTAAAAATAACAATTAATTTTAAAAAATATTTATGTTATCAGTTTCATATTGGGATTGATAATCAATCAATAAATTTTTCATGCTTGTAATTCTTATTGCAGCTTCCATAAAAACAATGACAACAGCAAAATAACCAAAAATACTTGCTTCACTGTTGGGTCTCTGGGCAGGAGGTCATAGCAAATATTTGCTATGTGCTGAAGGGAAGTTGGAGGGATGTCAAGAACAGCACGTATGACATCATTCCTACTCTCGCAGAGACACTAAAGTCAGCATATAAAGAAAAGCAGTAATATGCTGTATCTAAGAAGTCAAAGATTCCTGAAGATCTCAATACCTCATTTTATAACGGCCTTAAAACCATATGGAAAAATTATCCCTCCTCTGCTCATATCTTTCTGCAAATTTGCCAAACCCATTAGCCTTATTATTCTAAAGGGAATGATCCTCTGTAGGCCTAGAAAGCCAGAAAAGAGAGTAACAGATGCTGGTGGGGAGCTGCATTTTACAGGGTTTCAGGGAGGTGATCATTAGAATAAGAATGAGGATTCTGAAGCTTGGCAGTGTCTACCAGCAGTGAAGCACGGACTCGGAGCTGCTCACACTTGAAGGTTGCTGCCAATCATACTGAGAAAGGAACTATTATCTTGCCCTTTTTCTGCAGGGCTGACCCTTTTAGCAGTTTTGTTCTGACCCTGGAAGATTCCAACTCATTTGCAGGCTCTGTATTTTGATTATAGGCATCACCAGGTTCTCTGTGGTCCTCCACCGGCTTACAACCTTTAGAAATTGCTTGGGATTCTTAGGCGTGAGATATTCCATGAGGACAAATTCTTCTGTTTATTTGTCTTTCTGAATGGTTTGCAAATCATAAAAGAACAGGACCATGCATCTTTAGTGTGCTTTGGGATGTTTAAGTATTTTCAAATGTATGAGTATTTTTTTTTCTTTTTCAAGAAAATGAAGGTTGTAAGGTGTTAATGATTTTGGAGATTTTTACACCAAATAATCAGAACTGGAAGTGAGTCCAAAGTCTTTTGAAGTCCCAGAGCTTTAAGCCTTTTTACATTCTACCCCAAGGACTTGTGTGTGTGTGTGTGTGTGTATATATATATATATATATATATATATATATACACAAGTTGCTTAAGAGACATAGGTTCACAAAAAGATAGCAGTTCAAAAGAATGCCTAAGGGACCAAGTGAATTATAGAAATTATATAAATCAGGGGATTCAGACAAGGGACAGAGGACGCGGCACTGGGAGGTCAGGTACCACCTTATCTTCATATATATATGTATATATACATACATATAATTGCATTTTAAGTTCTGGGGTACCGGTTAAGAACATGTAGAATTGTTGCATAGGTACATACATGGCAATGTGGTTTGCTGAAACTACTCTTCCTGTTTTAGAGGATTAAAACTAATGTGGGGTTTGTTCTTTTCTTGAGTACAGATTAGGTATCAGTCACTGTGCTGTAGATTTTCACAGGTTTACCCTGTGTGTCTTCTTAACCACCTGAGCAGATTACTATTATTATACTATTATTGACTCAGTTTTATAGATGAAGCTCTGATCAGGCACAAACAGCTAAATAGTAGAGGGAATATTCAATCAAATTCTGTTTAAATCCATCACCTAATCCTATGAAAACCCCTGGCTTCCAAGTTTGTAAAGTATGAAGATATGTTCTATATTTCTGAAAATGCAAAGGTGGCTTAAATATCTGGTAGTACATATAAAAATTACTGTTTTTGCTATAACTGATATGAAACAGACATTAAGATTTAAAAATCTAGAGACACATGTGCATATATGTCTTAAGTGTACAATAACCAGCAATGAACGTTCAGATTAGACAAAAGAGGACTTGTAAACATATCCATGCCTTTACAATTGCCTTTATTCCTTAGAGTCCATCAAACACGTGGTGGATGCCTATGTAATCATTTCTGAAGAATTTCAAATAAATTGGTATGCCTGCATAACACAGGGCAGTGGCTGTCAGTCATGAGTAATTTTTTTCCCCAGGGAGGATCATTTGACAATGTCTGAAGACATGTGTTATAATTAAGGAGTGGCGGTGCTACAGATATCTTGTGTGTCGAAGCCAGGGATACAGCTAAACACTTTGCAATGCATAGGACAGTCTTCCAAAACAAAAATTATCCATCCCCAAATGACAATAGTGCTGAGTTTGAGAAACCCTGAGGCACGGCGAAACAAGAGATAGAAGCAATGTTCCAGGATTTAACTTTAATAATAGAATTGCAAACTTTTAACCACTGGCTTTCACACAGACCAGCTGAGGCTCTAAAGGAATTTGCTCTATGCATAGGTATAACCATTATCAAGATTAGAGGACATTTAAGGCACCTGCCAATTATGTATTTCCAAGAGAAGCAAGAGTCTAAGTAAACTACAAGTAAAATAGCACCAACAGTAATGTTACTAAATAAATACATTAATCGATCATTTTTATTATTTAACTTATAAAAGATACAGAAATTTCTGCAATAAGCAAGCACTCACAAAAGCATGCTACTATTTGTAAATAAAAAGGAGTTTTCTGAGTTGGTGGCAGGTGTTAGTCAACATGGATACAGACATCTCTAACTTTCTTTTATTCCTATCAGGATAAGAAAACTGGGCACTGAGCAGTCACTGGAGAGATAAAGATTCATTTCCTACCCTCTCATTTATTTTCTTTTCCTTGCTCTAAGCTTTGCATTAATAAAGCATAGAAGGGAGAAGGAACCAGGACTAAAGATATTTGAATGCATCCTCCTTCTCATATAAAACCTATAATTTTCTGAAATTTTCAGAATGCATTACTTCTCTTTTGACTGCCCTTGCTGAAATTCACGGAAACCAACAAAAGAAATCATGAAGTCTCTAGCATGAATCATTTATTTGGACAAAATAGAGAAGCTATTTTAAAAAGGGCAGTAATTCCTTCTTGCTGTCAAAAGTTAAAGGCTTACAATTTCCTGCAGAAATGTATACAATACCTTGTAAATTGTGAACATGTAATCATCTTTAGAAAAAGAGGAGAAAAACACCAATTGGCAACATTTTGCCATAGTAGTGAATGCATTACTGCAAACCATAAATATTTTTAATTCTAGTCTTCTAAGAGAAAAAGACAAAGATCAATTGTTCACTACCAGATAATAGTGACAGTCAAGTAAAAAAGGGGATTAAAGTTAGAAAAGTGACCATAAAACATCTACTATTTTTACAAGTAAACTTTTACTGCCATTAGATCTTAGAGTCATAGCTAATTACTTTAATGTGACGTCTATAATATCCCAAAGAGACACAGAATGAGAAATCCAATTCCATCTGTCCTGAATATTGCTGAGGAAAGCAAAGCTTCTTTGGGATGATGAAAATTCTACTACTGAGGATATACCAAGACTGGCTGCAGTAATTACAATGAGCAAAATTATGTTTGTCTATGCAAACTGCCATGTTTTAACATTGCTCTCTATCTTCTCAGAGAAAATTATAAGGAACATTGGAGTAAGAAATTATATTTGTACATTGTCATTTGGGATCCATTATCATCCTTTAAAACACAATTATTGGTGTCAGTGGTGGAGCTTTGTGGATGTTCTGTGGCCTTTAAAATATTTCCCTGACACAATGAAGACAGTCCTATTCAAATTGGCTAGTGAAATTGTATTCAGATTATGGTCTGAACCAAACTTTCTTTCTGAAAACTCTATAACTTGCTTCCTTTCATTAAAAAAAAATAGTTTGATTTAATTTTGGAGATTCTTAGGCAAATTGGGATGTGGGCAGTTTGTCTTTGGTGAATCTCCACTTCCAGGTTCAGCTGTGCCCTTTCTAGGGTCTGCCTTGCTTGTCCCTCATCTATGATGCTTAGGTTGGGAACCATTCTCCCAGGACTCACGTTCCTTTTCCCATCTCCCCTTCTTTGTCTTTAATCCTCCTCTCTTATTAGTTGTAGAGCTATTTCATCTCCTAGTTTCATGAAAGATCACATATCTGAATTACAAAGCTCAGGCTCTCTTTATTCTTCTGGTTTTGTAAAGATACCTCCATTTGGTCCTTTCAAATATAGGCATCTTTCTTTTCTTTCATTTTTAGGAAACTCAGTTCAAACTATTGAAAAGACTCGATTTCTGTGGTTTTCCAAAACCATCAAGGAAATCAAAAAAATGACAAAACTAAAACAGTTCAGGCCTGATTCCTATTGTATAGTCATCATTTATTTGAAAAATTAATAGACTTGATCTTCGCCTTCAAGTTCCTTAAGAGACATAGGTTCACAAAAAGGTAGCAGTTCAAAAGAATGCCTAAGGGACCAAGTGAATTATAGAAATTATATAAATCAGGGGATTCAGACAAGGGACAGAGGACGTGGCACTGGGAGGTCAGGTACCACCTTAACTTCATCTTTCAGGTAGCTGAAATTTGCTCATGACCTTTGTTTAAGGTGAAGAAAGTGATAATCCTGTGTCAGTTTATAGAGATCTCAGAACAATATAGAATTAGAGTCTTTCCATTTCCCCCCTCAAAGAATCACTTTATCATTAAAGATAAGCCTTCTGTTTAATTCATATAATAAAATATCTGTGATGTATAGCATGATGCATAGGTGTTGTCCATAAGTAAAGAGTATAATCACATTTTCAGAGGTGAGATTTCAAATGATACAAGGGGGATTTATTTTGGTTTAAATTAAGTAATTTTTACCTGTGGTTCCTACTGTCTAAAAGGGACCCTTGCCATAAGACATGAGCCTATCAATTATAGGAAAGAGAAGAATATGGTCCTCTAGAACAGGAATTTATTTCTTTCTATACTTACTATTAGTAAACAAGCCACAGAATACTGTCTTGCATAGAGATCATTAGGGTATGATTCAGAAATTCATCAGAACATCATTCACTGAGTCAATACTAAGGATTGAATGCTTGTATCCTTCCCAAATTTATATAAAATCACAATCCCCAATGTGAGGGAATTTGAAGATAAGGCCTTTGGGAGATAATTAGATCAGGAGGGTAGAACACTTTTGATGAAATTAGGGCCCTCATTAGAAGAAACTTGAGTGAGCTTGTTTTCTATTTCTGCCCTCTGCCATGTGAGGATATGACGATAACACAGCCATCGCAAACTGGGAGGCAGACGCTTCCCCAGACGACAGATCTGCCACCACCTTGATCTGAGACTTTGCAGCCTCCAGAACTGTGAGAAATAAATGTTTGTTCTTTAAGCCACCCAGTCTATGGTAATTTGTGATAGCACCTTGAACTAAGACAGGTGAGTTTCAAGAGCAGCTGATATTACCTAACTTTTGCCAAGTAATCAAACAGATTCATTTATTGTCACTTTCTTATTGTAGATACATAGGAAGCCTGCTTGGGCAGATACCCAATAGTATTAGAGAAGATCACTTCTGATCATCAGCAATATAGGACAAGAAAACAAAGAAAGATTGAAACAATGATAACATCATCGTTCAAACTGAGTTCTCAGAGGAGAACGGTGGAATAAAGGAGGGAACCCTGCTTAGATTTTTTATTTATGCTTTTACGTCCACAAAAAAATTACAAACAAATATATTTAAAGATTGCTAGCAGTGGCTATTTCTAGGAAATGTGCCTAGTACGTATGTATGGGGGAGGGAGATATTTTTATTAATTTTAATTTTGTTCATTTTGCACTATTTGGTAATTATAGACATATATTGCTTTTGAAATTTAAAAAATAGTTTTATGGACTTGGAGAGGGGGTCATCTCTCACTCCTCAGCTCTGCTCCCCAGAGCGCTGCTGTATAAGCATTGAAACACTAGAAGTTTTGTGGATAAGCGCCTATTTGCCAGCCTGTACTCTTAAGCGCCATCTACTGGACGACAGCCTGAATTACACCAACAAATAAAACTACACTGCTTCAAAATGCAATGCTGTGAAATCCGCTGCAGAAACCCGTCTACAACGAGAAACCCACATGGAGCCTTGGCCCCCTGAAAGCATCCAGAAACAAAGACAATCTCACCTTACACAACGTATACTACAGTCAAACACTCGAAGGAAGAAACTAAGAATATAAAAGCAAGGGGCCCTTTTTGAATGACAACAAATTTAAAAAAAAAAAAAACAACATCTCAAGCTCCTTCAGATGAGAGGCACTTAGTAAAAGAACTCTAGAAATTCAAAAAGTCAGAGTGTTTTGTTACCTCCAAAGCATCACACTAGCTCCCCAGCAGTGGATACTAACCAGATGGAAATGTCTGAAATGACAGACATAGAATTCAGAATCTTGATGGCAAGGAGATATAACAAAATCCAAAGAAAGTTGACATCCAATTTAGGGAAGCCAGAAAAAAATTATCCAAGATTTAAAAGCTGGCATAGCTATATTTAGAAAGAACCCATACTAAACTTTTGGAATTTAAACATTCACTACAGGATTTTCAAAATACAGTTGGAAGCCTTAACAACAGATGAGACCAGGCAGGGGAAATAATTTTAGATCTCAAAGATTAGTCCTTCAAATCAACCCAGTCAGACAAAAATAAAGAAAAAATAAATTTTCAAAAATGAGAAAAGCCTCCAAGAAATATGGGATTATGTAAAGTGACCAAACCTATGACTCACTGACATTTCTGAGAGAGAAGAAGAGAGAGTAACCAACTTGGAAAGCATATTTGAGGATATAATCCATAAAAATTTCCAACATCTCACTAGAGAGGTCGGAAGGAAAATACAAGGAATTCAGATAACCCCTGCAAGATACTACACAAGACAATCATCCCCAAGAAACATAGTCATCGGACTTTCTAAGATTAATGCAAAAAAAAAAAAAAAAATCCTAAAAGGCAGCTAGAGAAAAGCATTGTATCACCTGTAAAGAAAACCCCATCAGGCTAACAGAAGATTTCTCAGCAGAAACCTTACAAGTCAGAAGAGATTAGAGTCCTATTTTTAGCGTTCATAAAGAAAAGAAATTTCAACCAAACATTTTATATCCTGACAAACCAGGCCTTATAAGCAAAAGAGAAATAAAATAGTTTGCAGACAAACAATTGCCAAGGAAATTCGTTACCACTAGACTGGCCTTATAAGAGATGCTTAAGGGAGTTCTAAATATAGAAAGGAAAACATTGCACCGCCTATCACAAAAACATACATAAATACATTACCCACAGACTCTATAAAGCAGCTATGCAATGGAGACTACAAATCAACCAGCTAACACCATCATGACAGGAGAAAAACCTCACATATCAATTTTAACCTTGAATGCAAATAGTACAAACACACACGTGAAAGACAAAGAGTGGCAAATAGGATTAAAAAACAGGACTCAACCTTCTACTGTCTTCAAGAGATCCATTTCTCATGTGATGATACCCATAGGCTCAAAGTGAAGAAATGGATAAATATCTATCATGCAAAGGGAAAATTAAAAAAAAAAAGCAGGGATTGATATTCTTGTATTAGGAAAAAAACAGATGTTAAACCAACAACAGTTAAAAAAAAAAAAAAAGACAAAGAAGGTCATTACATGATGATAAAGGGTTCAATTCAGTAAGAAGGCTTAACTATCCTAAATATACACACCACTAATATTGGAGCACCCGGGCTCATAAAACAAGTAATTCTAGACCTACAAAAATACTTAGCTACACAATAATAGTGATATACTTCAAAACCCCACTGATAGCATTAGACAGATCACTGAAAAAGAACACTATCAACAAGATTCTGGACTCAGTTTGACACTTGACCAATTGGATCTAATAGACATTGGCAGAATATTCCATCCAACAACCACAGAATACACGTTCTTCTCATCAGCACACAGAACCTACTCTAAGATCAATCATGTTCTTGGGGATAAAGAAAGTCTCAATAAATTTAAAAAATCAAAATTATACCAAGCATACTACTGAACCACAGTGAAATAAAAACAGAAATAAATACCAAGAGGAACTCTCAAAACCACATGACCGTACGAAATCTAAACAACTGTCTCCTGATGTCTGCGTAAACAACAAAATTAAAGTAGAAATAAAAAAAATTATTGGAAATAAATGAAAATAGAATCACTACATACCAAAATCCCTGGAATGTGGCAAAAGAAATATTAAGAGGAAAGTTTATAACACTAAATACCTACATCGACACCACAGAAAGATCTCAAATTAATAATCTAACATCACACCTAAAGGTACTAGAGAAACAAAAATAAATAACCAAAATCTAATTAGACTTAAATGAAATTGAGACCCCCCAAAATCATGCAAAGAACCAACAAAACAAAAGTTGGTTTGAGAGGATAAGCAAGATTGATAGATTTTCAGCTAAATTTAAAAAGAAAAAAGTGAGAGAAGACAAGCACAATCTGTAATTGGAATGGTATAGAGAAGAGATTAGGTCTTGGCAGATGAAGGATATGATAATCAAGACCGAAGAACCTCACATATCCAGGAAAATTCCCTGACTTACTTTCTTGCCTCCCCTAACAAGCTGACCCAAGTCATGCAGCAGAAAACTACCCTGTGCTAAGTTAGCTGACTAGGCGAAATTCCTAACCATAAAGGAAGGCCCTAACCACTTATCTCCTTGAGTGATCCCTCCCAAGGTTGCTACAGCAGGACTCTAGCATTCCTGATAAGAACCTGTCTGTCTTCCAAGTCTACTGAAGTAAGACCTTGGCATTCTCCATAGAACTGGGTAAGATCCAGTCAGCTGAAGACAAGGAAGAATCCAGCATTGATTTTTCACTGAGATTTTCTTCACAATAATCTCATTATAATATTAAAAATCATACCCCGGGTGGAGATTTAACATGGTAATGAGACATACAATGCATGAAGAAACATGTTGTCAAACTGCACAGCTGCTAAAATTTTCCTGCCTGTACATGCCTAGACATCACTCCTTTTCTCATCTCAGCACTTTAAAATTGAAGTAGGAAAGCCCTTCAGGAAGCTAGCATCAGAACCTCTTTCCTGTATGCTGCTCCCTTGAATTACTTGAGCTGCAAGCCTATTACATCTTGCCTGAGAAAAATTTCTATTTGGCCTTGTGTTAATTTCTACTTATGTGTGAGCCAAGACCTTAGTCTGTGTTGTAGGAACAAAATGACAAAAGTGACATTGTAACAAATCCTGGAGAAATACAAAAGGTCCTCAGAGATAGGAACACTTCTATATCCACAAAAACAAGAAAATATAGAGGAAAGGAATAAATTCCTAGGAACACAAAACTTCCTAAAATTAAATCAGGAAGAAACTGAAAGCCTGAATAGATCAATAGTGAGTTCTGAAATTGAATCAGTAATTTAAAAACCTACCAAAAAAAAAAAAAAAAATCCTGGACCATGTAGATTCGTAGCCCAATTCTACTAGATGTACAAATGAGAGCTGGTGTCAGTTCCACTGAAACTATTTCCAAAAAATCAAGGAGGATGGATGCCTCTCTAACTTTTCTGTGAAACCAGTATCATGCTGACACCGAAATCTGGGAAAGACATAAGGAAAACAGAAAATTATAGGGCAATATCCATGAGGATCATAGAGGCAAAAATTCTCAACAACTACTAGCAAACTGAATCCCAGAGCACATCAAAATTTAATTGGCCACAATCAAGTAGCCTTCATTCCTGGGAAGCAAGATTCGTTCAACATAGGAAAAATATGATCATTTCAATAGATACAGAAAAGCCTTCTGCAAAATCCAACATCGTTTCATGATAAAAACCCTGAACCAACTAAGCATTGAAGGAACATATTTCTAAATAACAAGAGGCATCTATGTGAAGCCCACAGCCAACATCATATTGAATGGGGAAAAGCTGGAAACATTCCCCCTAAAAATCTATGCTCCTATCCAGCATAGTACTGGAAATCCAAGCAAGAGCAATCTGACAAAAAAAAAAAAAAAAAAGTTATAGAAAAAAAAAGTCAAATTATCTTTAGTGATTATATGATTCTGTATTTTAAAAACCCTAAAAACTCTGCCAAAAGGCTCATAGGCCTTATAAATAACTTTGGTAAAATTTCAGTATAAAAAATCAATATACAAATTAGTAGAATTTCTGTACATCAATAATTTTCAAGCCAGAGCCAAATAAAGAAAGCAATCCCATTTATAATAGCCACAAAAAATTAACTAGAAATACATCTAACCAAGAAGGAAAAACATCTCTACAAGGAGAATGAGAAAACACTGCTGAAAGAAATCATAGTTGACACAAACAATTTAAAAAACATTTCATGCTTATGGATTGGAAGAATCAATGTCATTAAAATATCTACACTGCCCAAAAATATCTACAGATTCAACTCTATTCCTGTAAAACAGCCAACATCAGTTTTCACAGAAGTAGAAAAATACTATTCTAAAATTCAAAAAAGAACCCAAATAGCCAATGGAGTTCTAAACAAAAAGAATAAAGACAAAGCCATTACTTTTACCATACTTCAAACTATACTAAAAGGCTCCAGTAACTAAAACAGTATGATACAGCTACAAAATTAGACACTTAGAACAATGGAACAGAATACACAACCCAGAAATAAAACCACATAACTACAACCAACTGACCTTCAACAAAGTTGACAAAAATAAGCAATAGAGAAAGGAGTTCCTATTAATAAATTTTATTGGGAAAACTGGCTAGCCATATGCTGAAAAATGAAAAAGAGCTCCTACTTTTCACCATATATAAAAATTAATTCAAGATGAATTAAATACTTAAATGTAAGACTTCACACTATAAAAATCTTAGAAGAAAACCTAGGACACACTCTTTAGAATATCATCCTGAGCAAAGAATTCATGACTAGGTCCTCAAAAACAAATGTAACAACAATTGGAACATAATTAATCTAAAGAGCTTCTGCACAGTGAAAGAAACTATGAAGAGACCAAACGGACAGCACATAAAATAGGAGAAAATATTCACAAACTATGGCATTTAAGAGAGGATTGGTATCCAGAACCTATAAGGCACTTACTTATAACCCTATTAAAAGCAGGCAAAGAACATGAACAGATACTTCTCAAAAGAAGACATTGAAGGCTTGGTGCAATGACTCACACCTGTAATCCCAGCATTTTAGGAGGTTCTGGTGGGCAGATTACCTGAGGTCAGGAGTTTGAGATCAGACTGGCCAACATGGCAAAACCCCATCTCTACTAAAAATATAAAAATGAGGCAAATGAGGTAAAAATGAGTTCCAGCTACTGGGGACGCTGAGGCAGGATAATTGCTTGAACCCAGGAGGCAGAGGTTGCAGCAGGCCAAGATTGCTCTTTAGCCTGGGTGACAGAGTGAAGCTCGGTCTCAAGAAAAATAAAAAAGCAGCCAAGAAACATGAGAAGTAATCAACATCATGAATCATAAGCGAAATACAAATCAAAACCTCTATGAGGCACCATCTCACAACAGTCAGCATGGCTATCATTAAAAAGTCAAAAAATAACAGATATAGGGAAGGTTGTGGAAAAAGAAATGGCTATACGCTGTTTGTGGGAATGTAAATCAGTTCAGCCCCTGTAAAAAGCAGTTTGGAGGTTTCTCAAAGAATTAAAAATAGAACTATCATTTGACAGAGAAACCCCATTACTGGCTATATACCAAAATAAATCGTTTTATCAAAAAGACACATGCACTTGTATGTTCATTGCTATACTATTCCCAACAGCAAAGTCATGGAATAAACCTAGGTGCACATCAACAGTGGATTGGATAATAAAACTGTGCATATACACCATGGAATACTGCACAGTCATAAAAATGAATGAAATCTTGTCATTTTCTGCTACATGGATGCAGCTGGAGGCCATTATATTAAATGAATTAACATAGTAGCAGAAAACCAAATATTGCATGTTCCTACTTAAACATGGGAGCTAATTCTTGGGTACACATCAACATAAAGATGGGAAAAATAGATTCTGGGGACCCCAAATGGAAGGACAGAGGGGATAAATACTGAAAATGTTTCTACTGAATATTATCTGGGTGACAGGATCAATAGAAGGTTAAACCACAGCATCATGCAATATACCTGTGTAATAAAACTGCACATGTACTCCCTGAATCTAAAATTAAAAATTAAAATAAAAATATATAAACAATTACAGAAGCATGTGTTCAGTTGGTTCCAAAATTATTATTCTTGGCATATTTTAGTTTAAATTAGTGTATTCTGATGCAAACTAGCATATTTGCAATGTCTAATGCCATTATTAATATTTTACAGTCATTAGGTTAAAATAAAAATACCGAGCATTATGGATGACACTAAAGAATCTAAATTGCTGGCATCTGATGGCAAGACAGAACTAACTTGTGTGATATATTTTTATTCCTTCTCACTTTTCTTGTAAAAATATTTCAATCCAGACCTTTTGACTCCTTTTCTGGCCTACTAGTCATCACGTCAGCTTCAGGTTGTGATATTGCCTGAACTCCATGGTGTCTGTTTATGATCTTGCCTTATACAGCATGATATGAAGGAAAGTTCATTCCCCAAAGCCTGTATTTAAAATCCTGTGTTCCAGCCGCCACCCAATATTTGCTTGATCTCTGATCAACGCTCAAGGACAGGAGACGTTCTTTCTTACATGTCATAACTTTCTTCCCCCACACACTGAAAATTCATTGGTTTCACTTATGGACATTTAAAATCTCACTTCCTCTGAGGATCCCTTCTAACCACATAATCCTTTTAGAATTATACCTTCATATATGTCATTCATAGTAGATAAACCCATGTTTTTTTTTTTATAATGGTGGGATCATATCATTTTTATACTTAATATTCTTTAACAAGTTCCTACTATATTGTGAAAATAAATGAAAAATATACAGAGATGCTGAAAATAACTTCCAATATTAAGGAATTTGGCCATCTATAGGACCTATGAATTCCTCAGAATCAAAGGTGTCCCAACCACTAATTTTTTTCTGTTACTTAACCATATAGAGTCCCAAATATTATGCATATAAATGGTATCTCAATATTTTGTTTGATAAGATAGAAATGGGGAATATATTTCCATAGAGATATAGGTTTAAGGTTTTGAGGTAGAAGAGACCCTGGAAGGCCTATAAACCAGCTTTCATCATATCATAAATAAACTAAAACTTAAAGACAATAGATAACTTGAATAAATTCACCCAGAAAATTAATTTTAAAATAAGGCAAGAACCTGGATATCCTAATGTTTTGTCCAATACAACATCTCTTTTGTTTATCACAGAGCCTCAATCAGATTTTGTCAATTGACTTGAACTTTATTATAACATTTGAAAGATAAAATTAATCTGGCTGAGGCTATGCATTATTATAAACATGTGTATTGCCTGTGGACAACTGAGGGTTACCTTCACTCTGAATGCCTTTATTTAGATTTCTCACAGTCTCAACCTAAAGTGAATCTCACATTTTCTGCTTAATATCACACTTATATTTTACTTCCTGATATTGTTTGGATCTGTGTCCCTGACAAATCTCATGTTAAAATGTGATCCCCAGTGTTGGATGTAGGGCCTGGTAGGAGGTGTTTGTGTCATGTGAGTGGATCTCTCATAGTGTGATGAGACCTCTCATCTTAACACTAGTGAGTGAGTTCTCACAAGATCTGGTTGTTTAAAAGTGTGTGGCACCTCCTCCCCACACTGCCCCTTGCTCCTACTCTAGCCATGTGACATGACTGCTCCTGCTCTGGCCAAGTGACGTGACTGTTCCTGCTCTAACTTCTGCCATATGACAATGCTCTCTGAGGTCTCCCCAGAAGCTAAGCAGATGCTGGTACCATGTTTGTACAGCCTGCAGAACCATGAGCCAATTAAATTTCTTTTCTTTATAAAGTACCCAGTTTCGGGTATTTCTTTATAGCAATGCAAGAATTGCCTAGTACTCTCTCATTACGACATTATTCTTTCTTTACCTCCTTGCCTTCAAAGCATTTCTCTTTGATCTACTTTATATTTGGAAAATATATTGGTTCAAATTGAATACAAACAAGAAAATCTCTGCCACTGTAATGTGCTTTAATAGAAGAGCCTTGGAAACAAAAAAACATAGATATAATCAGAAACAGATGGGGAAGAAAATGACATCTCATTAGCGGGCCACAGTTAACAAAAGTAAACAGCTTCTTTCTTTATTTTTTAATTTATTAAATGAAAGGTGCTTCATTACTCCGTGAATGGAGTCTTCTGACAACTACAACACAACAGTAAATACTGTTAGTCATTTGCATTGGCCGTTTTTGAAAAGTTCTTTCAAAAATCAAGAAAACAATCTTCTATCCCCGAACAACCTCCTTTGCATGGAAGATAACGTAGTAATATGCAAAAAAAAAAAAAAAAAAAGCATAAATGCTTATTTTCAATACAAGTTTCTATAATGGCGTTCCTTCTGTTAATTACTTTTTAAAGTTCTTATAGTTAAACTCTGGGTAAAGGTCACCTAAGGTCAAAAATATTGGACAATTTGTGCAACCGTTATCAGAAAAATACTGTATGGCCCTCACATTGCCAACAGAAAAGAAATAATCTTCCAGCTAACTCAAATTGTAGCTTACTCAAGGAGGTACAATAATTGAAATGAAAGCTCTCCCAAAAAGTAAATATTGGCCTCCAAAATGCAAGCCTCTGCCAAAAATCTCAGTGGTTTAAACCGTAATTTTCTTTCTGAATGATGGTCTCTCTAGTTCATTTTCTGGTATTTGCTTTTCTAATTCAGTGTCTTTCTTCCAGAAGTTAAAGTGACACTAAGTGTAAATTCAAGCAGTTGTTACTGAGTTTGCTCCTTTTACATGCTGAGCCAAGACTCTGTGGGAGATTAGACATCCATAGAAGGCATGCTAGAAGAAAGAGATTACACATAATGAAGGAAATAGTCTGCTCTCTATTCTATGCATAGTCTCCGTCCATATCACTACCATCACTATCACAATCATTACTTTCATCTTTATTATCACTTTCATTATGACTTTGGAGTTTCAAAAACTAATTAGTTACTTAATCTCTTTAACACTAACAATATGACAGTACAAAGGGCACATTAAAAACCCCAACTGCGGGGGTTATTTTGAATGTTAAATGAGTTATGCAAAGTACTTACTACTTTGTCCAGCTCTACTATCTTTATTTGTGGAATACTTTAACCATTTGTTGACAATTTATTAGGTTAAGACATTCTTAACCCATTTAACTCTCTTTACCATATGCTAAATACTTTGGTTTCTCTTTTAAAGAGGATTTTGACATAACTACTTGCTCAAAGGATCCACACCTAGTAACTACCATCACCTAGTATGTCTGCCTGCCTCCAAAACCAGTTATAAGCATAGATTATTTTATTAAGGAGCATTTGCCATATACCTTTATACTATCCTCAAAACTATAAAAACATATTTGTTAAATCTGTCAATTTTTTTAATGTTAAAAATTTAGTTGGAACTCAGATTGAACCCACTTAGCCTGCACTTCTACCCAAAGAGATATTTGGGTTTAGACAATTTATTATGAGTTTCCTGAATCATGTACTATCTCTTCTCATTCATGAGGCTAACAGTTAAAGATAAGACTTTTATATCTCAGACAGAAAGTATGAAGCCCAAGTCCTTTATGTCAGACTTTATAAGTCTCAGTTCTAACACTAGGCATTGGCCTTGCCCACTAATGTAGTAGCAACTTTTAAAAATAGATCTGATCTAGTAGGGACTTAGTTACAGAGAAGTTGCTACCTGCCCCTTTCAAACGTCCATTACTCATTCATTGTGACCCTAAGATCCCAAAATGCATACCAAGTCATTCAACAAGTGGTAAAACCCAATCAGCTTGGGGTTTACAAGGAGAAACACGATCCTTACATTTTGAGAAAAGTAGGTCAGAATAGGTGGGTTTGGAGACATTCTGTTACCTGGGAAACAGGTACCATTATCACTTTAGGTAGTAAAAAGAGGCCCATGCTTTCCCTTATAATGATATTTCTAAAAATATTATTAGAACAGCAAATATGCCTTTCAACTCGCAACTGACATTATAATTATCAAAAAACTAAATCTTTTATAAGAAACTACAATGTAAAAGAAGTCGGATAATTGGTTAAAACATCCTAAAATTGATGTTTTTTATAAAAATATAGAGAGGTGAGTACAATAAATGACACATCAGACACATCAGATCTCTACCTTAGAGTCTGAAGAGTAGGAGAGTCTACAATTATTAAACTCCCTGTAAGCCAAAAACAATCTATAGACTTTGACAGTGACAATATTGTATAGAATGCTAAAAGGCATTGAACTTATTCCTAAAATATATCTTTCAGAAAATGCTCAGGTTGACTACAGATATTTTTCCTTCTCTCTTCCTTCCTGCTCACCCTCCCTAACCAAACCGGATCCAAAGACAACCAACAACAATACACATTCACCTAGCAAGGAAGAATATATACTTTACCATGAGCTACACAGGTTGTCAAATTCACCTGTGGAAAACATTTAACAGAAACTGGTTTAAAAACTGATCCCTCCACCAATGTCATTTTAACTAAAAGAAGAGATTAAGCACTGGTTGACCTACCCTAAGTCACTGCATGAGAGAATCACACCACATAGCTAATGATGACTAACAGGGAGACAAAATGTTCTTTGAATACAGAAACATATGTTTTTCTTCACAATCTACAAAACATCACAAAGCCAGTTTGATCTCCATGGATAATCCTGAACAGGGTGTATGATGGTTAATTTTAGTTGCTAAATTAATGGAATTAAGGAATACCTAAAAAACTAGCACAGCAGTAGTTTGGGGTGCTTCTGTGAGGGTGTTTCTGGAAGAGATTGGCATGTGAGTCAGTAGACAGAGTGGGGAAGATCCACCCACAATGTGGACAAGAACCATCCAATCAGCTAGGGGCCCATTTAAAACAAAACAAAAAGAAAATGGAGAGAAAATGATTCTCCCTTTCTCTCTTCTGTAGCTGGGACACTCTCCTCCTCTTACCTTCATACATTAGAATTTCAGGGTCTCTGATCTGGAGAATCCAGGATTTCAGTATCCTCCCACATTCTCAGGCATTTGGCCTTGTATTTAGAATTACATTAAAAAAAAATTATGCTTTAAGTTCTGAGGTACATGTGCAGAACATGCAGGCTTGTTACATAGGTATACACATGCCATGGTGGTTTGCTGCATCCATCACCCTGTCATCTATGTTGAGTATTTCTCCTAATGCTATCCCTCCCCTAACCCCCAAAGCCACTGCTCTCCCTCCCCTAGCCCCCCACTCTCCGACAGGCCCCAGTGTATGATGTTCCCCTCCCTGTGTCCACTTATGAGTGAGAACATGCGGTGTTTGGTTTTCTGTTCTTGTGTCAGTTTACTGAGAATGATGTTTTCCAGCTTCATCCATGTCCCTGCAAAGGACATGAACTCATCCTTTTTTACTGCTGCATAGTATTCCATGGTACATATGTGCCACATTTTCTTTATCCAGTCTATCATTGATAAGCATTTGGACTGGTTCCAAGTATTTGCTATTGTGAACAGTACCGCAATAAACATACGTGTGCATGTATCTTTATAATAGAATGATTTATAATCCTTTGGGTATATACCTAGTAATGGGATTGCTGAGTCAAATGGTATTTCTATTTCTAGATCCTTGAGGAATCACCACACTGTCTTCCACAATGATTGAACTAATTTACACTCCCAACAGTGTAAAAGGATTTCTATTTCTCCATATCCTCTCCAGCATCTGTTGTCTCCTGATTTCTTAATGATCACCATCCTAACTGGCATGAGATGGTATCTCAATGTGGTTTTGATTTGCATTTCTCTAATGACCAGTGATGATGAGCTTTTTTTCATATGTTTGTTGGCTACATAAATGTCTTCTTTTGAGAAGTGTCTTCATGTTCTTCACCTACTTTTTGATGGGGTTGTTTGTTTTTTTCTTGTAAATTTGTTTATGTTCTTTGTAGATTCTGGATATTAGCTTTTTGTCAGATGAGTAGATTGCAAAAAATTTTTCCCATTCTGTTGGTTGCTGGTTCACTCTAACGATAGTTCCTTTTGCTGTGCAGAAGTTCTTTAATTAGATTCCATTTGTCTATTTTGGCTTTTGTTGCCATTGCTTTTGGTGTTTTAGTCATGAAGTCCTTGCCCATGCCTATGTCCTAAAAGGTATTGCCTAGGTTTTCTTCTAGGTTTTTTATGGTGTTAGGTCTTATGTTTAAATCTTTAATCCATCTGGAATTAATTTTTGTGTAAGGTGTAAGGAAGGGGTCCAGTTTCTGTTTTCTGCACATGGCTAGCCAGTTTTCCCAACACCGTTTATTAAATAGGGAATCCTTTCCCCATTGTTTGTTTTTGTCAGGTTTGTCAAAGATCAGATGGTTGTAGATGTGTGGCGTTATTTCTGAGGCCTCTGTTCTGTTCCATTGGTCTATATCTCTGTTTTGGTATAGAATGACATTTTTAAAGATATGTTCAGACTGCTTTGGAGAATTGATATTGACTTTGTAGAGCTGATGAAA
>CAUYQU010031986.1:0-109744 GCA_963574635.1 Cheracebus regulus | reverse complement strand
TTTCTCTTTCATTTTTTTCTTTCTTTTGCAGTTTCTTTCTTTCTCCTTTTCTCTCTTTTTCTAAAATCTCTTCCTCTTTCTCTTTCATTTTTTCTTTCTTTTGCTGTTTCTTTCTTTCTCCTTTTCTCTCTTTTTCTAAAGAAAAAAAAATTAAAAAAAAAATGTATTTCTTAAAACATGCTATTATTCAGAGAGTAAAATCCAGATTGCCATGGTGTCTAAGACACTTTGGAATCTGGTCATAGCATTCCTTCCCAGCTTCATTTTCCAAAATTCTTGGCCATGCACGCAACCCTTTTTTTTCACCCTGGATGTTCTGTTATTCCTTTAGACACTCCCAGGACTTTGTATATGTTCTTGGAATATGTTCATTCCTTTGGCTTATTTGCCCTTTTGAATTATTTCCTATTTGTGTAGTTCTTAGGTGGACCATGATATTAAGAGATGAGTTATGAGATTTTTCTCTTTTATTAACATTAGGGTAGAAATAAGGTTTCAGAAGTAATCATAAAAAGTATTTGGGAATTGTGGACTGGGAAAGTTATTCAAACTGTGGAACTTTACTTAAATATGATTTAAAGAGAGGTAATGGTGTAAGACAGGGTTTCTCAACTTCAGCACTATTGATATTTTGGATCAGAAAATATTTTGTTGTGGGTGTTGCCATGTACATGGCATGATATTTAGTAGCATTCTTGCCCCCTTGATGATGATAACACACCCCCACCTCCCTGAGTTGCAACATCTGCACACATTGCTGATGTCCACTGAGTGGCAAGGTTGCCACTGGTTGAGAAGCAGACGTTGAGCAGAGTCTGTCATGCTAGGGTTTGGAAGCATTTGCTTTGAAATGAAGGCTTTTAAAATTGCATTCTCTTCTTTTGCTTTTTGAACGCATATAAGGGTTCCATTCCATTTTTAGAAAGGTCCGTCAACTCTCCCTGACTCTTTGAAATTATATTCATTTGCATCAACAAGTTATTTTGCCTTGCAAGAAATTTCAAGAAAGGCATTCGGGCAAAACAATTACCTTTCCAGTCCTGAGTTCTTGGAAATAAGAAAGAAAAGTTTACACCAGCTTGCTTAGGCTGGCTATCAGCCTGGTTATAGCAACAAATTCCAATGTCAGCTGATTAAACATAAAAAAAGAACTTATGAAAAGGGAATACTGAAGAGCTAGGCCTAGAAAAATGGTATACCCGAAGGGAGAAAGAGCAGTAATGAGGAGTTAAGAAGAACCCACAAATTGTCCAGTAACTTGACTCGCTGCCTTGAGTCAGTCTTCTAGATTGAAAGACAGAGTAGGAAAATCTGTTGTGCTGAACCCCTATCGCCTCCAGCGAGGATGGCACCAGGTTCAAGAGGCCAAAGAAGAGACCCAGAGTCAGCATACAACATGTGGAGTTTTACTGGGGTCTTACATACAGGGGAGAGTCCACTGGTGACAGGCTGGGAAGAAGAACAGCATGACTTTCCAAAAGCATGCAGTTTCTATAGCATCTTCACTTAGCACCATCGCTGTAACAGTCTCCACCTGGCAACTCTCATTTAACCTAAAACAAAGGGCCTCGATCCTGAACTGGATAGGGCTGAGATATTCCTCATAAGTAAGGAATGGATTTGTGGATTGGCCACTTCTGGATTTGTATTCATTAGCTCAGAACTCTGAACACGTTCAGGTGTGCCTGCCGTACAGGGTCTTTCTCAAGATATGGTCAAGTCATCACTGCCGGGGCATCTAACATATAGCACCTCGTTGGCCAAACTTAGGTGACTTGCCTAAACAACCAGTTAATGGGGAAGAAATATCTTGTCCTCTTTTGATTTAATAGTAGGAACTGGGGCCCTGTCTCCCTCTAGAATGCAAACAAGGGGAATTTAAGTCTAATAAGAACGGAGTTCAAATGTTGGGCAGTGCAAAACAAACAAGAAAAACCAAAATAATGCTGCAAATATGTTGTTTGGTATTTTATATCAGTCTGTAACTGAAAACTGTATTTTTGGAATTAAGTATTCAGAGACAGATCTCACATTGGGAGTTAGTAAGAAAGGCACTCTGTTACCAAATGAGTTTGTTATTCTTATGAGGCTGTGTTCTATTATAAGAGATAATGTCGATTTCCTGAAAACCTATTATAATCTATATTTTGTTTTAGGATTGCACTTTCAGCTTTTAGAAGAGGTTTAATCTATGAATCAAAATTGTGCCTGTGATTTTTGCATATTGCTGCACTCTCATGACTATACTGACAAATTTTTACTAGTATAAAACTATGTAAGTTTATTTACATATTGCAAAAATAGTACCTATATTCACATATTGAAGTTGATACATAAACATCAGAGTCAAGGAAAAAGCTTTAGAGAAATATAAAATAAGACGAGTTGTTTCCATTCTCATTTTCTGTTGTTGGTTTTCAATTAATTAATTACTTAAGTGTATATGACAATTATACATATATGTTTTGCCTAGAAGCTTTTCTGCTAACTCATCTTGATTTTCTAATATTGAGCGTGGACTTTCAAACCCTTTCAGTGTTTGTGCTGGTTCCCTGGTTTCAGTTTAGCCTGACATCAAAGTACAGAAAAGACTGTTTCTCTTACCTGCTGACAGCCTCTGATTCCCCAGGCTTTTCTTTTCTGATGTTCTAAAGGAAGAACTGTTAGGAAAGAGAGAGAAGCATTGTGTGCTGCTTTGATTACCTGCTTCTGATTCCCTGTGGCCTTTATTTTATTAAGTAGAGAAAACAGAGAAAGAAAGATTTAATGGGTAAGTCCACTGAGAACACCCATAAAGAAGTGCCTTTGTGCATTACTTGTTTTACTCTCCCATGTTTCATTTCTACTGGAAGTTTCTGACTAGATAATACTTGATTAAGTTAGTTTGTATTTCTTATTTAATTAGTGAGCCAACACATTTTAGGCTACCTCGTCTTTGTAACATGGAACATCTGAAAATTTTACAGAATGATTCAGAAGCAGAGGTTTTCTACAACTATCATCTTTTCTGTAGATCTGAGAATATTTTAAATAACCCTTTATTAAGGTTTTTGTACAGAGATTTGGACCTAGTTCAAGATCCATCATTCATTCAATAAATATTTGTTTTGTATGCCAAACCCTGATAGGAATAAGATATACAAAATAAATGAACCCATTTCTTATTGTCAAGGAGATAAGAAAACATCTCAATATAACCGAATAAGGGTCATGATAAGGCTTAATGTTATATTCTGTAGGAACACATGTCAAGGCAGCCAGCTTAACCAGAAGTAAATAGAGTCTAGGGAGATTTCTGGAAGAATCAATGCCTAAAATTATCCTGATTGTGTACCCTCTGCTTGAAATAATTTTTCCTCCGGATATCTTATGGTCCATGCTACCTGAATGTTCTGTTCTCAGTGAGATATTTTCTGACCATACTAAATATAAATGTTCCTTTCCACACCACTTCATAAATTTATTTTTTCACTTTCTGTTTAAATTTAGCATTGATTACTCAGTATCATTCCTTATATTTTATTTATCTGTCTTTAGTGTCATTTTCTCTTCTAGAATATAAGTTCCGTAAGGGCAGTGACTTTTTATTTGCAGAATAGTCCCTTGCATGTTGTGAATAGTTGTTGAATAAAGAATGAGTCAATGAAAGAATAAATGAAATACTTTTTGAAATTTCTAAGTGAATCTAGCTTCCTTTATTGCAGAAATGTCTTAGATTTAAATTATATTAGTAATGAATTGGATACTTTCCAAGTAAATTCCAATTCTATCTGCGAAGGATTTTAATTTATTTACTTTCAGCTTGGTAGTTGAAGATGAATATATCCTGCTTGGATTTCCCACACTTATAACTCAGAAGATCTGCATTATGGAAGACATGTATGTTTTCATTGTATCCTTACTCTTGTTAGCTCTTTTCAAGTTAGTTGTTGCCATATTAAGCCTCAGTGAAATAAAAGGTATGTGTGAGAGTCTATTTATATGCGTATGTATATCTTACATATATATATATAGCATGTCATTTTTAAGTATCATCATATTTATTTTGACCACTAATTTTGTTTTGAATTTACTTCTGTGTGTGGCAAGTGTGCTCTGCTTTTTATTTCAACAATTATGAATTTTTATGTATTTATTCACTAAATAAGAATGTGACCCCTGAAGGGCACTTGAGCAGTTTTCATGAATACATCTATACTGGGAAAATTGACAAAACCAATTGTGTACTAAATTTTCATGATTTAATTCAAACTGCAAATGCCTATTATCTTAACTAACAGTAATTTTTAGAAATACAATTATGGTAGTCATTGTAATTATAAAGGTCAAATAATTTAGAGGAGAAAATTAGTCTGAAATCAAGGGCCATGTCCCATGAGAATTCTTCCTCCCAACCCTTGCCCTTGGGGATATTTTCTTCAAAGTCTGTATTCCATCTACTCAGACATATGTCAGAGTAAGATAATCTGACGTTTCTTCAACTGTCATATCAGTATTGCCTTAAGAAAACACTTAGGACACAAAAACCAGGACAGCAGAAATTCAGCCCTGTCAGTGGTTGTCTTGTTCAGGGGAAAGGATGCAGTAGCTTGTATTGTTTTCTTTCCTTAAATTTCCTAAATAAATAATAAAAACTTCATTTATAGTATAGTCAGTGCCACTAAAAAGTGTATCTCTGTAAGTTAAATTACCTTTCTGTGCTTGGTAAATAGGGGAATGATGCCAGTATGAGTAGAAGTTAGAGTCCTTCATGCATTTTTTTTCCTGGTATGCAATTTTTTGAACTTTTACTGACATATACGTTCATATAGGAGAACAGATAACAAGAATAAATTTTGTTAGATTTTCACAAACAGAATAAATCTGTATAAGCAGACAAGCAGTGTATTTCCAGGCCCCCAGAAGCCCTTGTATGCCTCTGTTTAGTCATTTCTTAGCCCCCACATGATTACTATTCAGACATGTGAAGGTTTACCTGCTCTTGAGCTTACAAATTGAATAACACAGTGTACTCTTTTCTGTCTGGATTTTTTCACTCAACTTTCTGTTGATGAGTTTTACTCTTTTCATTGCAAGAGGTTGTAGTTTGGTTATTTGGGTAATGTCTGGTTTGGAGCTATTATAAATAATGTTGCTATGAATATGTTCATACACAAATTTCATTGACAATATTTATGCACTTGTGTTGGGGATGTGCTTAGGAGTAAGATGAGTTGTTCATAGGCTATGCACACACTGGACATGAGTAGATAGTGCCAAACAATTTTCCTCAGTTGTTGCACTAATTTATATTCCTATCTGCAGTGTATGAGAATGCCAGCTGTCAACACTTAGTGTTGACAATTCCAGACCTTTCCAGTTTTGCCCTTTAGGGTGAATGTGTAATGGTATTGCATTGTGATTTGAATTATTTTCCCCAATGACAAAAGAAGTTGGATTTCTTATCCTGTGCTTAATGGTCATTTGTCTTATATTTCATGTTTGCAGAGATGATATCTCGCTGTATTTCAGGCTGGTCTCAAACTCCTGGGCTTAAGCAAGACTTCTGCCTCAGCCTCCCAAAGTGTTGGAATTATAGGTGTGAGCCTCCAGAAGTCTGAGAATTACAGGAGGCTGATGATGAAAAGAGAATGGTAGAAAGTGAGGTTAGGGGAGTATCCAGGAGTCAGATCACGTAGATCCTTGCAGGGCATGATCAGACTATGTCTGATTCCAAGGATGATGAGAAGCTTCCTATTGTCAAAGAAATCACTTTGGCATCTCTGAAGATGAAGTGACTGTAGTGAGTAAGATTGGAAACAGGGAGATGACAAAAGAATAAGCACCCCATAACTTAAATCCCTTTAGAACAGCAGTATTTATTTGCGTATGGGAAATGAAGGGATGGGATAGATACAGTCTGCGCCATGAGATTCTGGAAGCTATTCTGCATGTGTGCCTGGACTTGGATCCCTGGTTACATCCAGTGTGTTTGAAAGACATCTGATTGAGCCTATTATACAGCCCTCACCTGTAAATGCCCTGCTTCCCTTCCATGCTTTCAGGTCTTCTGTGACCATTCTAGGAAATTGTTTCTGTATAATTTTCAAGTAGAATTCTGGGAAAAGAAGATTATCTGTTATAGTACTTTGGTTCTTTCTTTTACACACACACACTTTAAAGATGATTTTCATCATTAAACATTTACTTGATAATTGATACACTATCCCCCCTTCACGTAAATTTTTAAATGTTTGGTCAAAGGCTAAGCTGCTGAAATAAGGATGTGTAATAATATAGTGGCTTAAATTTTTTGAAAAATGTATTTCTCTTACAATAATAACCTATAGATGATGAGGTTTAGCTTGGCATGACCCAGGATTATTAAATCTTATTGCACCTTCATCTTCTAGCTCATTGCCTTCATCTGCGTCATTGAAGCTGAGTCAAAGACATGTATGACTCAACTCTTGGGAAAGTGGAGGAGGATATAGAGGAATGGACATGCAATTTTAATATCCACACAGAAATATCATATATGCCTTCCACACACATCCCATTTGGCCACCGGCTGCTAGGAAGGCTGGAAAAAGTAGAGTAGGTAGAGGGATCTTGATGGGGAGCTAGGAGTTCCTGCCACAAATACTCTTTCGTTTCACAGGTAAAATAAATATCAGATCTTACATGTAAATAATTGTAACCTGTTCATGTCCATAAATTGTAAGTCCAGGGAAATAAATAATAGTTGAAAATGAAGTCTTATAAGTGGTATGCTAGAGATTAAGAACAAAGGCTTCTTCAGTGATGTATTCCTCAGACACACACTAAATGCTTATTGTGTCTTATTTTTTTGGATTAGACAGTGGGGTCATAAAGATGAAGTAAAACATGATTTTTGAATTTCAGGAGTTCACAGTTTGCCCAGTGAGAAATACGCAAAAGCTATTGAATGTAGTGTGATAATGGAACAACAAAGCTTCCTGCATTTTTAGCACGGACCAACCTGGCCACAGTAGTTAGAGAAGGCTTCACTGTGGAAGTGACGTAGAAGCTGGGTCACATGATAAAAATAGAAGTGTGTGCCCCATACATACGTAACCTTTCCACAGGTGTTCCTTGAAAGTCTGAAGAAGATTTATCCAAGAGGTGGATTTGACATAGTTAAAAGCGAGCACCCCGAGGACAAAACTGACTGCTTTTGTTGGCTTAAGTTCTAGGCCAACAAGACCAATTAAGTAGGAAACAAGAAAGATTGTTGGTGAATAAAGGAAGGAGACAGAGGAGACAGGCAGTCAAAGTTTAGGAGGAAGAGAATAGAAGAAGAGTAAAAGTGTCTTTACAAGTGAGTTGAGGAGAACTGGTCACAATGAACACTTGTACCTGTTATATAGCAGTGTAAGGACAGCTGAATGCATCAACAACTTTCTGTTGCTGACTTTAAAAAATTAATATGTGAAACTGTAAAATCATATGGCCTAGCATAATTTTCATAACAAGTAGAGGATAAAGCTAACTAACTTAAATTGAAGGACACTGAGTGGCTAAAGTGATGCAAATTAATATTTTAGAACCACATTTTGGGTATATAAGACAAAGTATTTTTCACCTAAGATTTTTTGAAATAGATTAATACGTAGCTATAGAAAATGATGCCACTAAATTATTTTAATTCATTTGGAAGTTTTATGCTCATATTTGTGCACTGTGTAGACATATGTAATACTTAAGTAAAATGAATTTGAATAAATCAATAAAGGTTGCATTCAGTAGAATTATTGTCAAGATTAGAGACCTTCAAGATACTGCTTGTTGATTTTCTCATGCCATACTTGATTTAAAAGCATTTCATTTCTATTACAAAGCTGAATAATATGAGGTTTATCATTTATAGGTTTTATGGGAAATTTGATATATTTAAGAATGTTTATCATGAATTCTTGGCACATATGATCTATGTTTGCTTTGTTTATTAGTTACTAGCATACACATTGTATTTGTGAATTTTTCTTTATTTAAAATATGTATGGCTCCTTTGGTTGAGTGATGTAGATATTTTTAAAAAGACCCAGCTATTGCAATGATCTTATGTCCTTGTACCATTCCTGGGATATTTAGCAAGTTCTCTATGAGACCTTCACATATATTGATTGGCTTTCAGGATATATCGATCAATTAAACTATAAAGGTTAACTGGAACATTGCCCAATGCTAGGAAGTGTGGTCGGTTTACCAGAGTGGTTGTCATGTTTTATGTACTGCCTGTAGAAGCGCTGGGGGTGTTTAATTAGAACTTTGATTAAATCATCACTGCAGAATTGATCTAAACAATGCAGCAGGATTCCTGTTGACATCTTTTATATTTTTCTTTAAGAGAAAAAAGCAAGAAACCAAATTGGTATTTCTTTTTCATGAAATAGTGAGGCATATAAATGCTTTATAAAGACAAAACATTTTTACATGCTTTTGGTATTCACTTAAATTATTTTTATTTTAAGGTATTATTAAGCCTAGGACTTAATGTCCTCTTTTTACAACTAAGTACATATATAAAGCCAAATCTGAGTCATAGACAGTATAAGAACAAACCCACAAAGCCAGTCAAGCACAACATGACAATATTAATTTAATATTATGACTGATATTGTTTTGCTGGAGCTGAATGACTGATTGCAAAATGGGTTTGATGCTGTGACCCTGGGGCTTTGAGTTTGGTAACATGTTCCTAGTGGTACCTCAATTCTCTTGTCACATGTTAGTAATTGAACTTTCACAGAGCCTTCAATTTTGATTACACAGTGTACCATAAACTTATCTGACCTTTATTATGCATGAGATTATAAAAGTAAACACAAACAGTGAAATTGCATGAGTGCTCAGATAATCCAGAGTTATACTATATTACATTTATTTGTTTAGAGATAGAGTGTCACTCTATCACCCAGGCTGGAGTACAGTGTCATGATCTTGGCTCATTGCAACATCTGCCTCCGGGGTTCAAGCAATTCTCCTGCCTCAGCCTCCCAAGTAGCTGGGACTACAGGCACACACCATCATGCCCAACTAATTTTTGTATTTTTAGTAGAGACGGGGTTTCACCATGTTGGCCAGGATGGCCTTGATCTCCTGACCTTGTGTTCCTCTTGCCTTGGCCAAAGTGCTGGGATTACAGTCATGAGCCACCACACCTGCCCTATTATTTTTTAATTATATCAAAATAAAAACACAAAGTTAAAAGATTCTCACAGAGAGCTCATTGACCCTGAGACTATCTCCACAGACTCTACTTGGAGAAACACTACAATAAACAATTTATTAGATCAAGAGAAAAGGAATCTGGCCTTCATTAACAGTGTAAATCAGTGTTCTTCAGAAAATATTCTTCATTAGCCATTTAATGCATTGTATAGTCGTAGTTTTAAAGTAATAACTTTGTTTCACATTTTGCATATTGTATAAACAAATATGCAGGGAAGTTATACTATCATATTATGTTTGCTGAAGGAATATAGCCTTATCTAGATGACTTACATATATTTGTTTTGAATTGAATACTCTTTATTAATATAGTAGATTCTATACCTTTTCAAGCACAAGTTTGGAAAACTGGATATTAGTGACAAAATTATGGTAGATTTTTTAGAATGCTTGTATAAAGGTATGTGAATGCATAATTGTGAAAAGTTTCTTCTCTAATAGTTGAATTTTCTTCTTCATTTTAGTCCAGGTGGATTATATATTTTTAAAATATAATAAAGCTTGCTTCAGCACTTGTAATATTTTCTTTACAAATACTCCAGGAAATGTACAGAAAGTAATCAACTTTGAATTGTGCTATGTTTTAAAAAAATCATTTGAAAACTCTTTAATAGGAATTTTCACTCTATTTCTCTATATATCTATGAATGGTACTTTTCTGAGTGGTGTTTGGGTTCCAGTCTGGCCACCCAACTGCTTAACATATAGCTGAAATACAATGCATTAGCAGTGAAAAAAATGAAATCAATATTCTTGCAGTACTCATAACTAAAGGAGGGAAATAAATGAATATGAATTAAAAATTATTGGAAATGTTAGAGAAAAGCAGATTCAATTAAATATCTCCTGAGGTGGAATCAACTGATTCCTGGGGTGAGCGGTGGAGGGAAAGGGGCGATCATGGATATAATTTCCAAAGAAAGAAAGGAACACTTTGCAGATTTTGCAAGCTGGAAACAGATACAGAAGAGGATCCTAAAGTTTTGCTTTTTTTGGTAGATAGAAGGTGAAGAAAGGATAGAGAATATATGTAAATTAGGGCTTATAACTTTTAAAGTGTCTATTTTAAACTTCTCGTATTCTTATATAGTACAATACTACATTTTTTAGATAGTATGCATTTTTAGACACAATACCTATTTAAATACCACAGGTTTTTTTTTTTTCAACTTTTATTTTCTTTTCAGGGGGTACATGTGCAGGTTTATTACATGGATAAATTGTGTGTAGTTGAGGTTTGTTGTACAGATGATCCCACTACTCCGGTAGTGAGCACAGTACCTGATAGGTTTTCAACCCCCGCCCCCCTCCCACCCTCCTCTCTCTAGTAGTCCCAGTGTCCAGTGTCTATCTTTCTCATCTCTATTTCCATATGTATACAATGTTTAACTCCCACTGTAAGTGAGAACATGCCATATTTGGTTTTCTGTCTCCTTGTTAATTTGCTTTGGATGGTCTTCAACTGCATCTGTCTTGCTGCAAAGGACTTGGTCTTGTTCTTTTTTATGGCTGCGTAGTATTCTAGGGTGTATATGTAACACATTTACTTGATCCAGTCCACCATGGGTGGGTGTCTAGGTTGACTCCATGTTTGTTACTGTGAATAGTGCTGCAATGATGGAACATATGAGTCCATGTATATTTTTGGTAGAATGATTTATTTTCAACCAAATATTTATTTTCCTTTGAGTATATACCCAGTAATAGTATTGCTGGGTCAAATGGTAGTTCTGATTTTAAGTTGTTTGAAAACTCTCCAAAGCACTTTCCACAGTGGCTGAACTAATTCACATTTTCACCAACTGTGTGTGTGTGTTCCCTTTTCTCCACAGCTCTACCAGCATCTGCTGCTTTTTTTATTTTTTACTAGTAGCCACTCTGACTGGTGTGAGATGGTATCTCATTGTGATTTTGATTTGCATTTCTTTAAAGATTAGTTATATTGAGCATTTTTTTTTTGGTATATTTTTTGGCCTCATGAAATACCATAGTTTTAAATCATTTTGAAGGTGCATAGTCACTAGCTAAGGCTCCTTTCTGTGTTCACCTTTCTGTTATCTGGGTTAGGTTTTTTAGTTTAGCCACACAACTCGCTCTTACGAGTATCCTCACTTCTCCACATTGTCATTCCATTTCACTTCTGTGGCAAAACTCCAGACCTGAATCAATCCAATTTCTTATTAGCTTCATTCCTGTATCTAATACGTTGAATCCTGTTAAAGAAAAACCACATAACTACAAATATAGATTCTATATAAATTTATGGTCTCCAGTGTCCACTGGGACTTCAACACTGCATTTATTTATTTATTTATTTTATTAGCATTTCTCTAACAAGCTTTTCGTTTACCATCCAAAGACTATGTTAAACTTTTGGCCTTCCTACTTCTGTCCCTCAAGCTTAACAGGGTACGTTGATTCAAAACCAGGAATGATGTTGAAAATTTTCTGTCACCAGAACCACAGACTTGCCTGAATCCACACCCATTGCTTTCTCTTTCCCTCCTTTTAAAATAGAAGCTAATCTTTGTTTTTGTTTGTTT
This sequence comes from Cheracebus regulus, assembly GCA_963574635.1. NCBI lineage: Eukaryota > Metazoa > Chordata > Mammalia > Primates > Pitheciidae > Cheracebus > Cheracebus regulus. The sequence goes on along the minus strand of CAUYQU010031986.1, from coordinate 97,967 downwards.
GTTTGTTTTTTGGTATCCTGGAGCCATTTTATCAGTTCTTTTTAAGGCTCTTGTTCTGTTACCTTATCTAATGCCTATATCACTGCTGGCTCTTTATCTTAAAAATACTCGTAAGTGTTTACACTACTAGCTGGTTTATCTATTTTCCATCACTGATTAACTTTGGAAAGAAGCCCTTTTAACTTTCTTATCACACGCTAAACCAAAACCCTCTAAAATATGCCTAATTTAGCTAAGGTAATTAATACTTTCTTCTTATTAATTCCAATAGATGTTCAATATTTTTCTTCCTCTCTTTATCATATCTGACATTTTTGTCCATTCTCTGACAGTCTTCACTTACTTCTATATACCATTCTGCCCTCATTTTCCTTTCATTCCTCTGTCCATTTTGTCTAATTTTCCTTCCTAAATGCTTATTTCCCCTGCTTCTTAACTTACAAGGCAACCTACTTATTTTAGGTTGCCTTCTCTTTCCACTTTACACATTCTTCCTGGGTGATTACATCTGCATCCGTGGCCTTTTTTTTTTTTTTTTTTTTTTTTTTGCCACGCATGTGATGGTTAGTCCCAGTGCAACACTGGCTATTCTCAATTCTGTATCATCAGCTCACACCTTCCTCCTGATGTTGAGATCATGTGCAGGATTGCTGAGTAGATATCTATACATGGGTGTTCCACTAGCATCTTTAAACATGTCCAGTGTGAATGGCATCACTTTCCAATCATTTGCTAAAACCTACTGTTAGCCCATCCTTAATATTTCTCAAATACATTTATTTTTTATCTCTATTATGTAATAATTGAGTTTATGCAATAATCATTACATTATTGATTCTTGTTTATGAAATAATCATTACATTTTAAGAATTTGGAAAGTACTTTTAAAGAGGATGAACATTTTTCAATTATTACACATTGTTCTTCAGGTTAGTTTAAACTTAATGGGTATAACAAGGCTGTGCATCATATCTGATATTGTTTCTTCATACCTTTCCAGTTCTTCTCACAATCCTCTTCATCCTGAATGTTTTCTCTCTCTAAACTGCCGTTACTTTTTCAGCCAAATGGCACATGCCATGATGATTAGAGATTTTGGCAGAAACTTTCCAGTGCATGAAAGCAGGAGGAAGTTACAACTACCCAATTATTAATGTCTAGAGTGGAGAGATGTTACAATGGTAAGAAGTGGAGGCAATCCTTAAGTATTCTTTTGTCTTTTGTTGCATGCACCCTAGTCCTGTTGTGTGTTAAGGACAGGCATCAATTACATATTCTGTTCTTTTAGACCTTGGACTTCTCTTTGACGTAGAATTATTTTCTCTGTCCACAATGGCCTGTTACATAACAATGCTGTTTTAAATTTAAAAAGATATTTTTTATAAGATGTGATGAATTCTGATGATTTTTTTGTAAATTTTAACATATTAAAAAAATGGAAGACAATATTCCTTATCAAGACCCTGAGCACATATACATAGAGAAAGATAGGCTTTAACTAATTTTCTGTGAAATTATACTCTGAAAATCACAGTCTTGAAAGCAAAAAGATTATTGAAATATTGGTCATTTTGAGCTTGAACCAAAGGGATTAAATAATTTTCAATTTCACTTTGTGAATACATAGTCTGAAAATGACCAAATATTGATTGAAACCCACATGTGAAGAAACTGGTAATGAGAAAAATGATTATTCTGAGTAATAGTATTTACTCCTTCATTTGGAGAAAATTATTTGAGAAGAAATGTGCTACTAAATATTTTCTAGACCACTGTCAGCTAACTATTTTGAATGTAAGATAGCATTTTGTAATATTTTTTGAAAAATTTAATAGAATACCATTCTTAAATATAAAATAAATATTCCTCTGTTTTAGATAATAAATTTTACTTGTGAATGTACATATGATGTTTTTATCTTTGGAAGAAAGATTTTTCTAAATAACATCTCTAACTTTCCTGCTTTTAAGAGACATATCTCAAATTAAATTGATTTAGCTTAGCATTATCTTAAATGAAAATTATTTCAATGCTGTATCTAATTAATTGTAACCGTCTAAAAATACTACATTCCTAGAAGCTTCTTATATGAAAATATTTATATTCCTAAAAATTTTCTTTCAAAAAAGATAGTTTTACTACCAGATCTTAAGCAGTTTTAGAATAATTGATTATTTTCACAAATGTTTACCTGGATGCATAGTTAATGCATGACCAAAAGAGTAAGTTATTCATTATAGTTAAAATTTTAATCTTTTCAATGGCTGTCTGTATGTATACAAGTAAAACAAAAATGTGTGTGTCTGTGTGTGTACATGAACACATGATTAATATAGTATGTTTACAAGTAAGGTACAGGTATTTTATATAACTCTTTCTATGAAAATTCTGCATATTCTCAAGAACATTTATTCATAATTTTACCAATCTGTTTCCTCAGATATTATGGTTGGTTTTTAAATTAGTTCTATTTTTTCTTACTGTTTAGACAAGGGTTTGCAGTGTAACATTGTTGCATTTTGAAAATATGTCTTCCCTTGTCTTTTTCATAGAGTTTTCTTTGATGTGGTTTGAAGTTGTCCATGATCACTGTATTTTTGCTACAATTTGGACACTAGGACTATCTTGTTTCATACAAGCATAATTTTCCTTAGGTGAGCACACTTTCTGTTTTTGAAGCAAGTGCTAATTTGTCCTGTAGACCGTGGCTTTTGGCCAATTTTGACTAATCTTTATATTTGAGCTGTGAGCATTTGGTCACAAAATTATACTAACCCAAGGACTGGTTTTGAAAGATTTTCCAGAATGAATACATGGAATTTTTATTAATTTAGTTTTTATTATACGAATATTTTTTCATTTTATAACTCTGAAATTTAAAGCTTTTACTTCTATCTGACGCATTATGTATTGTGTTCATCATTTTACAATATGATGAATATATGTGTTCATCATTTTACAATATATAAATTTCTGTTGCATTTTCTTATTTTACCATTATTCTTCCTATATGTCATTTTTTTTCCAGACTCCAAATTTCTTTGGTTTAAGGACCTACCATTTCTTTTTCATTTTTGTATCTGCAGACTTGACTTCAGTTTAGGACATACAGCAGATACTACATAAGTTGAATCAATGACAAGATATTTATGTGTTAAAATGACTTTAAATTACTACTAAAATGATTCAGATAATTTCTAGTGGAAAGAGTCACATATTGTTGTATCTAAATAAACATATTCATTTAGTTTGCTCAAGGCTTCCTTCACAACTCAGTTATTCACACACTGGCAGTGTAGTATCTTCCTGCTAGCTGGCTCTGCTCCCCTGGGATCCATATTGCCCTTGGTGTCAGACTGAAAGTCAATTTTAGTGGTCTATGCTTGTATAAAGCCATCAAATTATTGACAAAAAAACAATTTTAAGAAGGTGCAAAGATGAATGTGAATTGGGTAAATGACACATCGTTAAGCTGAAAAAGTATTGATTGTAAAAAACCTATGTTAAAATATTTTCCCTTTTGCTAATAGAAATTAGAACTATACTCAGACATTTATGGTAGGATAAGAATATGTCATTGGATAAAAATAATATCTATTTTTTCTTTGATAATTTTCCACCTGAAGTTGATAAAAACTAGGTGAACCCTGAAATAACATATCAAATGCCTTCTGTATTGAAGTTGCAATAGCACTTTGAACAATTAACTCATAAGTTTTCCTATACATTTTCTCACACATATATATTTAGATTTACAAATTACAATGGAAAATTTTAACTGAGTGACATTTAGCCCTGAAAACTACTGGAAAACAAATTCATACTATTGATTCTGTAAACCTTTTGTCTGTAGACTAACTCTGGTGTGGTAATCAGGTTATCAAAACATTGAGGAGCAGCTGAAACAAGCAAGGCCAAATAGACTCCATCTAGTGGTTACACGGGCCTGATGCAGCCTAATTTGATTAAAAATTATTTTCAGTGCAGTGGTTGACAACTCAGATGCCTACAGAAGTGGGTGTATGGGAGAAAAATAAGTTGTTGATATATATCACGCTTTCTATATGGTTAGGGAACTATGGTGTAAGCACATAACATGAAATAAACAAGATCATAAAATAATATATTTTAAGCTCAGAATTAATAAAAGGCAAGAGGTATGATAAAATTCTCTGTGAACAGTGAGTTGTATGGCAAACCACTAGGCTGATCATCTGGTTTGATTGATTGCCATTATTCAAGAACACAGACCTGGTGCTGCTACACTACAATTTTTCTAGAGAAACTGGAGATCTAGATTTGTTTATGAAACCTACTAAATTTAATATGTTGGTTCATTTTCTTAAAATGTGATGTGGCCCCAACTTAAATACATTGTGGTCACATTTGGCTGTGGCATACCATTTTGAGATCTTTGTTTCAAACAAGGTTTTGAATTTTTAAATCTCATTTCTTTCAGAGGACAGAAAAGTTGTGGGCATTTTCTGCCAACACTGTAAAGTGAGACTGGAGTATTAAGTTACTGAATCATTGCTAGTTTGGACCTTGGTTGAATGTCAGTTTTATTCAACAACTGGCACAATTCAGGATGCTGAAGCCACAGCTTTGGATAAGGCTAACTCATTTCCTTGGTCAGTCTCAGTGTGGTGCCTTAGATGAGGTGCCCAGTAATGTGATCATGGACAGTGAACACTTTCTGCAGGGGTTGCATGCTGAGATAGTGGGATATAACTTCCCAGTTTTTGTCTTGTTTTTTGAGCTCCATATAGAATTCAAGTTTATGATTTTTATTACTTTGGTATATCTTTCTCATAACCTTCTGCTAGCAGCTTTGAGTTTCCTAAAACACAGCACTCAGTTATAGAGTTTGCAACACAAAGTAGAATAAAACACCGAAATAATTTTTTTTTACTTTCTTTCACAAGAGCCCTTAACCTTGACCACACCTTTCCCCATCTGTACAGAGAAAGTGAATAAAGAGAAAAGAGAGAAATGGCCAGGATTCAGAATTCTTTAAACTTGTTCAGATAGTAGGAGAGACAAAAATGAAAGGAACCACAAATAGCTCTGTGGCCTAATTTCTTCTCCCAAGCCTCCTCTGTTCATTGTGTCGGACAGTCACATTCAAAGGCAAGCCATGGTCCTTCCAATTGCCCACCATTCCCCTACAAGCCCTTCAGCCCCCAATCTGATTGACAACTGTCTTCTCACTTGTTTCTTCTCCAGGCCCCAGGTCTCCTTGCTGTTCCTTGATTACATCACATATGATCTCCTTTGCCTCTTATGTGTTTGTAATGCACTGTTGTTCTCTCTGCCAAAAATAGTACATTCATATACACATTTTTTCAATCTCCTACATGTCTTACTAAACTGTTGCTTTCTTAGTTGCCTCTCAGTGAGGTTCCATTGAGAATTACATCCGCCCCTTCCCCTGCACTCCAAATCCTCTTTACTCTGCTCTACCTCCTTCCCCCATACAATTGAAGATGTTTTTACTATAATACATAATTTTCATATTATGTTTATTGCTTATCGTAAGTATTTCCTCTGCTAAAGCGTAAGTAGCTGGAGGCTAGAGATAATCTTGTCTCATTTACTGATCTGATGTATCTGAAAACAGTGTCTGATATATAATAGATACTTAATTTTTAAGTAAAAGAATGTTGAACTACTTATTCATTAAGGTCTGGGCATACTTCCCACAGCCTATTATAATTGCTCATGGGAAGGATTCTTGCAATAAATTATATCATGTGTGGGCTTATGATCTGTTTTGTTTTTATTGCCAGAAAGTAAAAAAACGTGTTACAGGGAAGAGACATTTGTATGTTGAGGTCTCAGAAACACAAAACAGAACTGTGTATGTTTTATCCAAATACAGAGGGAAATCACTTTGTATAAGTAATTAGTGTAAAAAAACTATAAAAATATAATTGGCTTGAGGCAGTAGAAAGAGCAAAGAATATGAGGTCAGATGACCTGTGATCATGTCCTGTTACAGCATTTGCTAGTTCTGTGACCTTGTTTAGCTATTTATTAGCTCTGAGCCTTAGTTACCTTTTCTTTAAAATGTGAATATAGTAGAATTTGTCTTATTTGCCCTTATTAGTGTTTAATGATAGGTTTTCTTTATTAATATATACTTGTTTCCTTTAACAGTTACCCAACATCTATCTAAATTATAATTATTTTGTTTTCGGTTCGCCTGAGAGATTCACCGTTTGCAATATATACAGGCTCTACAGGCTCAAGTCTGTGCCTTTCTTTTCTCAGTGTCGTGTTCCCAACTCTTGCATACCATGTCTGTCATATAATAGTTGCTCAGTAAAAATGTTGTGACATGAAGGGTTAAGCAATCTTAAGTCATGAAGTTTGCATGACATAATAGTAGATTGGTTTATAATCAATAATTATAACTGTTTTACTATCACCATCTAAAGCATTATCATCATCATCGTGTACATGTTACTCAGGCTTCTTTAATCTACTACCAAGAGGGTGATCCTCTTCTAGTATTACTGCCTTAAGTTAGAAGTTTAGTGAAATAATACAAAAAACACTTCACTGATCTAATGGTTTTGGTATAGGTCTCCAAGCTGGCTGGTGTCTTTGTCAAGCATGGCATCAAGAAAGGTGACACTGTGGTTATCTACATGCCCATGATCCCACAGGCGATGTATACCATGCTGGCCTGTGCAAGGATAGGCGCCATCCATAGTCTCATATTTGGGGGATTTGCTTCTAAAGAATTAAGTAGTCGCATTGATCATGTAAAGGTAAGTGCTTTATTTTGGGAAATCAAGCTATAGCTACGTATGATTTAGTCATATTTATCTGTGGATAAATCATCTGAGAATGATCTATACTCGTTAGATCCTCCCTTCAAATGGGATGGTTGATACTTTTTCTAGAAATCATTATATTAAATATCAAAAAGACACTGACATGCATATGTTTATTGCAGCTTAATTTATAATTTCAAAGATACGGAATCAACCTAAGTGACCATCCTCTGAAGAATGGACAAAGAAAATGTTATATATATATATAGTCTGTTTGAAATATCATTGAGGTATTTAAAACAGCACAGTGTCTGACATATAGTACTCATTTAAAAATTTTAACTATTAGTCTATGAATTTAGTGCAGGAGTCAGAAAAATTTTAACTGTAAATTGACTAGACAGTAAATATTTTAGACATTATGAATGACATGATCTCTATTGCACCTACTCAGCTTTGCTATTATAACACAGAAGCAGCCTTAGACAACACATACACGATAGGTGTATATTTTTTCAATAATATTTCACAGAAACAGGCTGTGTGCTGGGTTTGGCTCACAACCATAGTTTGCAGACCCCTGATTTAGAGGAAGGAGCATTTTCTTTCAGTCAGGGCAGCCAAAGAAGGCTTCCTAAAGGAGATGAGACTTGAGTTAGATCTTGGCTAAGATTCAGCTAGTGGAAGGGAATGACATAGTAGGATCCAAAAAGGCAGAAAAAGATTCTGATTCAAGCAGTAGAGACAGGAGATGGTAAAATTCATTTGGAAGGATGGTAATGTAGACTAATGTGACTAAAAGGTGAGAGAAGGTGGGCTTGCAAAGGCAGATTTTATCTGAACTGGATTCTGTTAACCAGTAAAATTTTTGAACAGGTGAGTGTCATGTTTTAAGCAATGTTAAGAGGGGGCATTTCTTGCAGTATGTGAGTAGGAGTGAAGCTGGAAGCTGAAATAAAAACCGTTGGTAGGTGTTTTGGGCAATATGAAGGAAAAAAGGGACTCTGCGAGGAAGGTCCTTAGCGGAGTAAGAGATGGTTGACCTTTAGAGTTTTACAAGCCCAAGATGAGACATTCTTAATGGGAAGAGAGCTAATGTATACTGAATGCCCCCTGAGTACTAGATATAGAGTGAGGCTTTGCATATCTCACTTTATCTTATAATAGGTTAGTTATTAAAATAAGAAAGCTGATTTTTGAACAAACCATCTGGATCCTTTCTTTTTTTTTTTCTTTTTAAACCTATGTTGTGTTAGTCCTTATGAAGAAAATCTAGGGAAAAAATATCAGTCACTGACCTGCAAATAAAACTTTTTAAAATTGTGATAAGTTACAGGGGAATTACAATATGTAAAATAAATAAGGATTTACAAAACTTTTGGTATACCACTTAAGGAATTTTCATTGAAAACACACGTGAGCGTGCACGCGAGCACACACACACACACACACACACACACACACCCCTAAGACTCTTTTGTTAAGGAGTTTATGCAATAAATACTTTAATGGACAAGGCATTTGGGCAGGTCATGTGTAAAGAAAGAAGATGGAGATAGAGATATATATCTGAGATAGTTGGATAAAATTAGTGTGTAGTTGAAATTAGGAATGATTTTGATGTCATGATCTTGAAATAAATAGGCTAAAGAAAAGGTTTATTTTAACGGAAGATAATGGAAAGATTGTATTCTAACAAGTCAATCTAGACTCAATAAAATCTCCAATAAGACTGTTAATAGAAATGTGAAAGGAATTACTTTTTCAGAGGAAGAGTCTAATTTTGACTTTATTGAATTATTCTGGTTTTGATATATTCTATATATGCTCCTAATTTGATAGGTAGCTTGCTTTTGTTTATTGAGAATTCTAATTTTAGGGAATGCTATCTAGAGCTACTTTTGTATTACAGATATTAAAATGTGAATTACATTCAGATGTCTGACCTTTAAAAATATAATAAAAGGAAACATACTTTTTGTTTTTTTTCCCCCTTTTTGTTTTAAGGCAGCTTGATATGGTGGAAAGAGGTTCTGCACCAGACGGAACTGGCCTTCTTTCTGCCTCTACCACTTGTAACCTGGGGCAAGCTATGTAATTGCACTGAGCCTTAGTTCCATGAATATTAAATTATATTCAAAAAGCTGACAGTACTATGTATGCATATATTTAGCGCAGTGTAAACCTTTCCTAGATGAAATGTATTATAACTAGAAATCAGAATTCAGGAATATATGCAATACCTTGGATCGATTATCTGCCTTCTGAATAATTTATTATCTGTCTCTTTTGCTTTGGAGTTCTTGGTGAAGAAACAACATACTTAAAAATATGAGGACTTCTTTTTCTGCAAATTAATGTGTTCCACAAATGTTTACTGAAAGCTCATGACATGCCAAGCACTGTGCTAGGTATAAGAAACACAAAAGTAAATGGCATCCAAACTTGGCCATTTAGAGCTTACTGTGGAGTAGTAGAGATGAACAAACACTGACTATAGTCAAACATTTGAGGCATGTCCAGAATATACTGAAGAGGAGGGTTAACACAAGCTGTGGTTCCCTCCAGAAATACATTTTGGCTACACCTGTGTTTATCCTGAAGAATGACTTATCAAGTTAGCAAGTTGTCGGGTAAAGAGTATAAAATGTATCTTTTTTGAGACAAAGTCTCACACTGGTCTGGCGCCTGGTCTGCAGTGCAGTGGTGCCATCTCTCCTCACTGCAACCTCCACCTCCTGGGTTCAAGCAATTTTCCTGCCTCAGTTTCCCAAGTAGCTGGGATTACAGATGCCCACCACCATGCCCAGCTAATTTTTTGTATTTTTAGTAGAGATGGGATTTCACTATGTTGGCCAGACTGGTCTCAAACTCCTGACCTAGTGATCTGTCTGTCTCTGCCTCCCAAAGTGCTGGGATTATAGGCATGAGCCACCGTGCTCAGCCTAAAGTGTATGTTAAGGACAGGGGCATGTCTAGGTTTTGTAGGGCTTGAAACTTTAATCATTTGGGGACCTTTCTAAGAAAATAATATGTAATATTTGGGGAATGTGAGTATAAAGAATGAGAAAAAATTAATACAAATTATTGGAGATTTGGGTCTTTTTTTGCTGCAGTCTCTTTACGCATTTAGAAGAGAAATATGTAGAAAATCTATGAAATTGTCACTACAACCTCAGCAGCAGCCAGCTCTTACTGGGGCCTCTGCAAGTAAGGGGCTTCAAGATTTGCATTTTACTGGTTCATGGCAAATCTACCTGGCTTAATGAATTATTTGAAAGGAACTTATGCACTTCATACTTATGAGTCAGAAACATCATTGAGTATGCAGTTTTGAACAGGTAAGTGAGATTTATGTGAAAGTGGTTAAGTCTCTAACAATTAAGAAAGGTTTATTCGTTTACAGACCATTCGGTAGAAGATGGAATCATTCAAACGTTTCTTTAGAAATGTTAACTTGCCAGTCTGCAATTAAATATTGTGATTACCTTAATATTGTTAAAGCTTTCTCTCCATTATTCTTTTTTAATTGTAGCCCAAGGTGGTTGTTACAGCATCATTTGGCATTGAACCTGGAAGGAGGGTAGAGTACATACCACTTATAGAAGAAGCGCTAAAAATAGGACAACATAAACCAGACAAAATTCTCATTTATAATCGTCCAAATATGGTAATCTGAATATTGAATTTGATTCTTGCTTATGGTAATATGCTAAAGATGATTTCAGTTTTTACCATTTAAAAGAGATACTTGATTTATAAGCTATTTAGTATACTGCTAAATGTCGTTGTTATTTCTAGGAAAAAATAGAAGACTTACTGACTTCATGAAAATCTAGCTTAAAACCAAAAGACTAAAACACAAAAACATGTGTGAGATTAATGAATTGGGTTATATGTATACCGCTATTGTTGTATTTTTATTAGCTCAGATTATAATAATTACAATGACAAACAAGAATTGACTGCTTACCATATGATTTTAAAGACACTCTACTAATGAATATCTGTTTAAATTTTCATGGTTACTCTATTAACTACATGGTAATATTATTCCTATTTTAATAAAAGAGGACTCCAATGAACATGGAGATAAAGTAACTTGCCTGATTTGAAAGTGCCAGAGTCAAGATTTGAATGCATGCACTCTGACTGTGTGCTTAATCCCTCAGCTATCCTGACTCTTGGAGTGGTGTGATTAATTTGCATGCAACTATCTTCTTAAAATTTAGAAAAGTATTTAGGCCAGAAATAAAACTATGCTCAGTAAAACAAAACATGAATATTCTAAGTAGTAAATTATTCTATGATCCATGAAGGAAGGGAAAACAGTATCGTATATCAGTGAACACAATTTACAGTACTTTTCCTGTACCTTACTTCTTTACCCAAGCACGTCTCTCGCTATTTATGATGAGAACAACTTGAGTTTCTAGCAGATTAATTTTTTTTTTTGCAGACGTGAAATTGCAAGAGTGCAAAGAATCATGTGCAATTTGTAGAATTCTTGAGAAGTTTTCTTTGAAAATATTTAAATGACAAGATCTGAGACAGTGTTAAAAATATGTCATTTTGATTACCACCTAGCAATTCCCATTACCACATTAAATTCCTGTGTAGAGTTTTAGTAGTCTGTGGTTCCTGAACTCCTGCACTTAATGATTTTAATGTTCTTATGATCTTGAAGAAGAATTTTAAGTTTCTTTCAGCTGACCACAAGCATTTGTTTTTTTAAAGCTTCTTTGCTGTTTAAATCAGGAAATGCAAAATCAGCAATATAGACGGCTTTGGGTAAGAAAAGTTTAGAGGAATGGCAGGAACACACACACAATATATGTATATGTGAGTATATGTGTACTATTCACATTCATGTGTAATTTGTACAGAAATATGATGGACTAAGTTCTAGGTACTTCCAAATACTTTGCTAAGTACTTCCAAATACTTTGTAAAATTTAATTCTAACAAACCAGTGAAACAGATGCTGTTACTCACCTTATTTTACAGATAAACTGAGTAACGGAGAGGTTATAGCCCAAAGTCATGGCTAATAAGTGGCAGAACCAGGATTTAAACTCCAGTTTAATGACTGTAACCAACAAGACATATGCTATTTCTTTCACTATAAACATGTTGGATATGACTATCAATGTTCCTTATTCAGATGTTTCTAATGCAAGTTAATGCAAGTCTCTTGTCTTTCTTTTTGATGGAGATAAACTGCCTGCTCCCCTCAATAACTGGCTTCCTTTCTCTGCTTCTCTTTTTCTGCAGACCCTTTCCTCTATTTTGATTTAGATGAGGGCTATAAAAGTCTCTTGTTCTTTCTATTAGACCTGATGTTTAGGCAGTAATTAAGCCCAGTGGACTGTGTTTGCTTTGAATTTAGAGAGACACAAATTATGAGGCTCAGTGGTGTGTCTTAGTAACCAGTATTGCATTTTTGTAAGAGGAGGTAAAAACTTGGCTGCCACACCTAAGCCTCAGGCAAGCAAAGATGGAATCAAAGGATAGAGCATCAATTACTCATGGACTCTACCAATACTTAGCCTTTTAAGAATTATAACAACTAGAAAAGATATATCTATAGAAGTAAATGCATATATGTGAAAAATTTTTTTTTCTTTCTTCATTTGTCAGATCTCCTTTGCACATACCTCTGTTTCTTACCCTGAAGAGTAACCAATTATTGAAGTCCCAATTTCATTAGAGGTCTATAAAATTATCAACCTGTAATTATTTTTGTGATCACTCAAATTATGTTTTTATTTTGCAGTGTGATGATTTTTATAGATCTCTGTGATGTCAAAAGTTTGGTAATTTGCAAATTTTTAGTTGCTTTCATTCATTGTATAAAAAGAAATGTAAACGTATGATTTGGTCATAGTCGACTATTTTATTTATTTAAATGGCAGAGCCAGTGCCTATCAGAGTGAGGCTGGATAAATCAGTTTGGCCTGAAACCTCAACTTGATAAAGGGTCTTCAATTCAGCTATAAATGTGTTTCTTCATACAGGCATCATATTTGTAATATTAAAGTATTGGCAAATATACCTATTTAAATATATAAACAATTTTTACCACCCTGATTAATGTGTTAATCGGCCTAGAAAATGGCAGTGGCTTTTTTCTAAATTTTTCAGTCTTTGGGGTTATCTCAGGAATCACTTCTGTGAAATGGTTACCTACATCTCTAGATAGTAAATTTCATTAATTTTCACTTAGTATCACTTTTCTTGTGCTAACATGCTTGCTAAGCATAAACTTATTGATGTGTGATCTTTAGCTTAGCTAACATTTAAGAAAATAACCAGACTTTTAATTGGCATTAACTCTACTTAAATAGCTATAATTCCCCATCAGAGTAACTTTTCCAAGAGCTGCTTCCCTGCTTTTGACCCATCTGCCAATTCCACTGTCACTATTTTTAAAGATGTCTATCTACTTTCTTTAAAGGTGTATCTATTTAACTCATGACTCTATTATCACAATGTTTACAACACAGAGCTCGTTCTTGAAACAAAAAAAGAAAACAAATATTTCTCCAACAATAATGAATGACCTAGAAGGAGAAAAACTTGCATCATATTTTAGATATATTACAGACTCTAATTACATTTCAAAACTGGATTTTAGCCTTCAAAAAGCAATAGTAGAATTCTTCCCTACTTTTGAAGAAGAATTACTGTTTTCTTATTTGGAAAGGTAGCTGTGATATTACTCCTAAAGGCCATTGTATGAAGAGAAATTTAATAGCTTAGTTGACACATCATTATAAAGATGACACTTCCAAAGTAAAAGAAATAGGCTATGAAAAATAAAAATTAGTTTATAAAGTTATTATTGTACGTACATCTATAAAAACATGAAACCTTGTTAAGCTATGAGTGTTGAAGAAAACATTACTTCATTAGACTGAATTTCTTAAGGATATCATTAGATTTAAATGAAACATGTCTTTTTGTCAGTTTAGTTGAAATGAATACCACACTATTGGACTTCTTATAAACATTTATATTAAATCGTGAACTTGAACTTTTTAGTAATAAATCTGATGTTTAGTGCCATATAGGCCTAGATTTTCATCCAGATGCTCAAACTTAAATAGATTTAGCTACTTTTTATTCTCTTGATTTAATCTCCTTATTACAGTACGTATTCCTATATTTTTGCTGTGTAGGAGTCGGTTCCTTTGGCTCCAGGTCGTGACCTTGATTGGGATGAAGAGATGGCGAAAGCCCAATCACATGACTGTGTTCCTGTTCTTTCAGAACACCCACTGTACATTCTTTACACATCTGGCACAACGGGATTGCCTAAGGTACTCACTCTCTTAGGGATAACTATCTATAGTAGCAGATTTACTTGGCACCAAAAATGTTTGATCACTGACTGGAAATGTTTGCAGACTGCACTTTGAAGTTTAGACTGGTACTTCCTCTGCTTTTGTTTTTTTCCTGTCCTCAGTCTGGAGTGCAGTGGCGTGATCTCACCTGACAGTTACTTTATATCTTAAAGAGATGTTATGCTTAATGCTAAATATACAAAAATTATTATTTAACATCAAATATCTGGCTCTCCTTTCTTCTAAAATCATCTCAAATGCCAGAAATATACAATCGCTTTAGTAGATGTTTGATTGAATATCAGTTGGTAATAACATTATATAAAAATGAATTTTAAATATTTTTATTCTTTTAAATTGAGATATAGATTTCATGCAGTACAGAATTGATTTTTGATTTAGGAGAATTCAATTCTTTATTGTAAATATGAGTTTGAGAATTGGCCTAGGCAGTTTGAACAGAGGCACTTTATCCAAAGGTATTGAGCTATTTGATTTACAGCATGGAAAACACTCAAGGATTTTTAAATCTGTTTACCATGAAAGGTGTTTTTATAAAGCAAAGCTGAAAATATCAATATTCATAAATATGTCACATATCAACAAATACTACTTTTGCCTCGTATCTCCAAATAACAGTTTCTTCACAGACCCTTATAAAGGATAGCAGTATCATTTTCCTTACTCATCTTTAATCCTTGGTTTAATAATATTCATCGAATCATAGAATTTTGGTAGGGGAAGAGATTTTCACAATCATTCTCATTCTTGAGGACAATGGCTTCTGTGTTACCATTAGATTTCTGTAGCATCAGTGTTCTGAAAAATTCAATCATTTTAAAATAGTGGTTCTATTAGAGTAGCTTTTTAAAAGGAAATTTAAGATGTTCCATATAAACTTGGCTTGTGAAAAGGAACACTTTTGGTAGGAGAATATATTCTCTCTGCGGACACATGTCATTTTTTAGTATATTTTGGTCTACCATTGTGCTTTGTATGTAGTTGGTGCTCAATAAATCTTTGTTGCATTCATACATGGATGCATACCCAAGAAGATATCTTTTTCATTGTAGAATTGGAGCCTTATGATTTTTGTTACAACTCCAGTGACTTGAAAAATATTTCTGCATATCAAAGTCTGGAAGATTTATTTATTAAAGCATTCCAAATAATCTGCTGGACACAATTCTCAACCTCCACTTTTTCTAATTTTGTATCGTACACTAGCCACCTGGAGTTCAACTGAACATTTGGCTATAAAATAAAAGGAGATTCGGCAAAGTTATGATCTAACATAAAAGTACCAACATGAGAGAAAACTCATGACCGTGAAAACATAGTATAACTTAATTAAAAAAAAATAGTTTCTTAAAAGCTTGATGAAGAAATCATAAAAGCAATTTGTGCTACCTCAAGACTTTAAGTCACTAAAATTCACTGTAACCTGGAGTAGAATCTTATGAAATGCACAGAAGAAAAGATTTTCACAAATTAAAAGCAGACTTGCCAGTGTAGTAGAAATAAAATAAAAGTAACATACAGAGGAGTAGATTGAAAAATGGTTCCAAATAAGGAAGAACTCTAGCTACTCCAGGTTTTTTCTGAGAGATTCTTTGCTGGATTCCTTTCAGTGCCTAAGTGGAAGACCTTTTGATATCTCTATCATCCTCACTTTCCTCCTAATGTACCATCCTGAAGAGTATTTATTTCAATAAATTTGAGAGTCTTTGAATTGTGTGGAGATTTTTGTACCCACATTAAATTTGACCCAATTTAATGTACATGTACGTGCACTGAGTGCTCATTCTGTGTTAGAATTGATAGAACTAAGTAAAGCACAGTCCTTCTAGTCTAGTAGGTATGAACACAGGTAATGCAAGACAGAATGTGGTCTTTTGGTTGGGAAGATAGGTGACTACACACAATGGAGACAAATTTGTTTTCAGGCTGTTTAATTAGTTTGGGACTTTACATAGGACAGCTCAATTAATAGGGGTGAGTCAGATTTTGTTCTAAGTTAGGAGTCTAAGACTTTGAATCTAAGAACATATGAAGGTGCTTTTGAATATTCATTAAATAGACTCGAAGGATGGTTTGAGGCTAGGAAAACTGAAAGTTTTTAACATAACATGGTATGTCTTCAGGACATTTAACATGAAGATGCCCAGTCAAGAGTAGGAAATGAGAATCTGAGCTCAAGTGTTACACATATGAGGTTGAAGATAGACACTTGTAGGTCACTGGGATGCAGGACAGGTGATTAAATTATGTGAGTGAGTGGGCTTTGAAAATTAACACATACAGAATGACAAAGGAAGATAGTTATCTCTTTAGGTTTCTCTTCCCTCCAGTGTACTTTAGAATTGAAATTGCTTTAAATTTTACATTACCAACAGACCTTTATGGCACTCATTTTAATCTATCTTATACATACTGGTTTTTATTTATTTACTTTTATAACAGTGAATATTATCTGAGGTCTTAGAATATACCTGATCCTTCTTTGGATCCACTGTAGCACTAACTTTAAAATTTGACCCAGGTACAGCCTCAGAATATTTGTTGAACAATCTTACTTTTTTAGTAAGTAAGCTTCTTGGATGCCTCCTTATTTGTACAATTCTTATTTCATTTTTCATAGATATATTCAGGATTAATAGAACCTAAAACCTTAATGCTGAAATCCACAGAATATAAGTACAAGAAAAATGAACACACATGCTTTAATGAAGCATTTAGATATAAATATCATGTCATCATATGATTCTCTGCCTCAATCCCTGATCTTCATGAGGAAAAATAATGTTGTGAGCTCATAAAACTGTTCTGCCTAAAAATGCTTGTTTCTCATAGGCAAATATAAAATACACATAAGGCAATCTGTTCTTTGGTTAGAATTTGTAGATATGTTTAGGGCATATTTGCATATCAACATTTGCCAACCCTGGATTTGTCAGATTGCTATATGACAGGTTAATCTGTTAGCTGCTGTAAATATTCTAGCAACCACATCTGAGCTTCTTTGGATACATTTCTGTTTTGTTGTGAGTTTCTGTTCTGTTTGGTGTGGGTGCCTCTATTTGAGATAGTTCAAAATACTACATGATAAAAGAATCCCTCATCTGGATGAGATGTCCTTTCAGGTATGGGAGATTTAGTGATTATAATATTTATCTGGTTCAGTTTGATATCATAAAGGGATAATGATAACAAAAAAGAAAAGAAAAGAAAAAAAAGTTCAGTGTCAAAGGAGAACCGGGGAAAGAAACCAAAAGGAAAAGATTGAAAAGAAAGCATGACAAAGTGGTGGATAAGGCCGTTTGTCCTGGTGTGCCCTACTTACGTAATTTATGTAACTTTCATTCCTGTTTAAGTGACTTAATAATATTCCCTGCCCTAGAAAAAACATAGTGAAAGTCAAATAAAAAACAGTAGTGAACTTTTTTGGTTTCATCTGTGGTATGCTCTTGCAGTTAAAGTGCTGACCTGGTTGCACCTTTGCCCCTTATCTCACAGTTGTTCAGATCGATAAAAAAATTACATAGCTGCCAAAGTACCCTCCACAGACATAGTTTCAGAGTCTTCTGAAAGCCAATAACAAGGTATTTTATGTTTGATGAAATATCCCAAATGGAAACATTTAATGCCTTCTAAGAAGATTCCAGATTTACTAAATTCTACAAGTGTCAAGGATTTCTCCTGAATGAAGAGTATTTGTTAAAATAATTGTATCATTTACACGTTTATACACTCAACTGTTAACTCATTTAGATAGTCAACAAATGTATTAAATGCCTATTCTACACCAGAGATTGTGTGGAAGATACAAAGGTGTTGTCCTCACAGTGCTCAAAAGTGGTGGAGAAAGCACAGCACTAGGTGGGGACATCAGTTCTGATGAGGTTTACAGGCACTGAGGGCTGTGAAAGAGCACCTGAGAGACTTTTGACACAAAAAATAGGATGGCAGGAAGTTTCTCAGAAGACATGTTACTTTTGTAATGTCTCCTATTGGAGACATTGGAGTTCATCAGGTTCAGAAAAGGGATGAAGGCTTATTCTAGAAATAGGTGATGCCATCTGTCAGACCACTATCAAACCAAGGTTTATTGCTGATGCATTAGATTTTTTAAACAGTCAGAACCATTCATTTTATTTCTCTGATGGCTGCCACCATTTGATGATGGGTTTGTTTTCTTAAGTAAAATATTTATTTTCCCCCTTTATTTTTTCTTAACTTGTCATGCTGAATTGATACACACACACAGAGATATACATACATATACGTAAGCATATACATATGTACACATGTATGCATGCATATATTTACATGTGTATGTGAATAAACATTTTACATATGTAAATATATATAATATATATGTGTATATTTGCCTTGTATGATCATTTATTACAAAATAAATGATAGAGGGCCTTAATGTATGAAATAAGTTTTGTCATGTACTCCAAACTTTTCTCCTCTTAGTATTTTGAGATTTGCCTGTCAGATATCTAAAGACCATTTTTTAAAAAGTACGTTTTTACAATGAATAATCCCAAATTCTTAACCTTACTGCACACTTCAGTCTTCCCTCCTCTTCTACAATACCTATTATTGCAGTTGTATTTTTCTTTTTCAAGTTGTGGCAGCCAAAACTGCACACAACATTTATACCAACATGTTTTCTATTTTACTTTAATGGCCCCATTTATGGGAATCTGTCACTTGACTTATCTTCAGAAGTAACTTAGTAAGCTGGCAATAATAAAGAACTATCTGTGATAACTTTGTGGTCCCATTTCTGAGTAACTAATATTCAGCCTTTACTTTTACTTGCACTGATTGAATTTTTTAAGCCCCATAAACATTACAGTTGTCCCCCCTCCCAAAAGACAGCACTGTCACAGTGCTTCCATTCCTATTTCTGAGATAAGATTTGCTTTTATGTCTTTATTCAGGGCTCAGAGTGCTAGTCCCATCTGGATATTTTTCAAGTTCTCCAGAAGTCTCTAAGAATTATGACTGATCCTACCAAAAGATCAGAACAGCATATTAGCAGGTTACAGGGTTTTTCTTAGAATATCTTAGATCATCGAATGACTTTACTTTTAAGGTAGGTAGAGTATAAGTACATACAGAAGGTAATAATAGAGATTCAAAAGTCTAAAATGCATCAGGTTTGTGTTTTAGGGGTAAGCATTGGTATTGTGTAGTTTTACCCTATATTCAGATGTACTGTAAAAGTGCTATTTTTAGTTTTCAACTAATTTTGCTTATAGTATAATGACTTTTTTTGTGAGCATAATTTTTATGTTTTCAGAAGCTGAATGGGGTTTCTCTTTTGCACTTTAATTATAATTACCTGGAAAATGTGATTATAAACAGGAAACCAAAAATGCTTTATCATTTTGTTTTTGTCACAAATTAATATTTATGCTAAAGAAATTCTTTTGAAATACTGTGTTTTTTGTACTTTCAAATCTCTTATAGAAGATGAACCTGGAGAATATGAAACTATGCAGTTCTTTTTTCTACACCATATCAAATACTCAGAAATTTGAAACTGTATTATCTGAGCATTTGTGGAGGCAAGACCAAATTGCAGATCTAGAGTCTAGATTAATAGATGGTAAAAAGATGCTTGAGTAAAATTTGTATACTCATTCTTTAAAAAACAAAAGTAAGTGGATATCAAAGACTAATGAAAAACATAAATTGCGGTTTTTCTCTCTCCTTCGTTCTAGTGGTTTTAAAGAGAATCTTTGATGGCAAACTCTAATTATTTTGACATTTATGCCTTTTGGCTGATAGGAGCAAAGGGTAAAATAAAAAGCAATAATTGCTAGAACTAAGGAAAGAATATTGTTAATGAGATATTAAATTTTAGTCTTTACAACTTTAAATGCTTTTTCATGCATGGTATAATTTTTAAGTCTTTTTTTGGTCAAATGGGTTTAAGTATTCACTAATTTACAGACAAAGTGACACTGGTAAATGTTGTTTGAAGAAGTACTCATCTGAGAGGTAAATAGAAATTTGACAACTTATCCTTTAAATATATCTTCCAGGTTTTACAACTGAATTACTATTCAGTTTTGTCTTCCCTCACCTTTTATTTCTTCTCATCATTTCTAGTCAATGCTTCTTACCTTCTGTACCATATGATATAAACATTTACCTAGTTACAATAATATTTACAGTTATTGATAAAATGGGTTCTAAATGCAGAGGCATGTAGGATGGAGAGAAAATTTTAAAGCAAAGTTAAGTGAAATTATTACCGATATTAAGTATCTCCATCTGTCATAACACATGGACAGCATATTGTCTACAAAAAACCTACTTTTTCTAGTCTGTAAAATGAATAGTTTTTATGAAGTGTTTGCAAATTGATTAATACCAGATTCGTCGATCTGTTGAGCCATAGGAAAATATCTTCTCAGTAGAACAAACTAGCAAAGTGCATGGAAGATAGGATGGGATACAGTGGGAAAGTAACTGTTTTGTTTACATGGGAAAGTACATGTGTCAAGTCTACTGGCAGGGGGCTTAGGATTTCTAATGTTCCCATGGAGATCAAGAGGGCCAGCTGCATGCTAAACATGTCATACAACCTAGAAAATAGCTCTCAAATACCAGCAAAGCTGCATCTGATATTTGCTAAGAGACCAGGTGTTGTTATTGGTGAATAAAATAATGTTCCATAGCTTGATACCTCTGTTTTATTAGTGGTACCCAAGGAGAGAAGCAATTTTAGTAACCAGTGGAAAGTTTCATTGCCCTGATTTACATATGTGTATTAAAGTACAGAACTATGCCAAAAAGCATAACTAATTGCACAGTTATTGATTAGATCCATGTTTACTTTTTTATAAAAAGCAATTAATTATCTTTTGCATAGAGCAGTTACTGTTGTACTAAAACATGCTTCAAAATACATGTGAGTGGAATATACCTTGTATCTTTTAGCAGGTGTTCACCTAATCATTCTGAGTATTCACGTGGTTAACTCTTATTGAGCCAATGATGATTAATGCTTTTAACGAAACAATAAATGAATGTAATTATTAAATTTACTATTAGTTCTTATTTATGGTGACATTTGTACCCAGCATTCAAATACTAATCTTGTATTGAGGTTAATATGTTCCCAGTGTTGGGGAAAGAAACTGTACTACAGTAATGTAATGATCCATACTTTTCCCCAAAATGCAATATAAGAATCTTTTAACATTAGATTCAGCTAACTGGAATTCATCCCTAAGAGTTCTAGAATTCATAATTAAAGAATTGCTCAGCTTTAAGATATGTTGACATGCTCCCTGGTGAAGCATTGTAATGAGATTCCAGTTAGAATATGACTTTGTTTACTCTAAGCAGTCTGTTATTATTTAATCATCTTAAGAAATAGAGGTACTTATGTTAGTCTGTATTTGAGGCATATAATTACATTTTACCTTTCTGTGCACTAATTTTTGTTCTGGAAATATATCTGAAAATGTAGTGTAGTATATATCTGATAACATGTGTTACCATTAGAAAAGTTTGTATTGCATGTGATACTGTGAAATCATGTTTTCTTTAGAAGACAATGTTATGTGAGAATAGATTTTTAAAATGGCACTAATGAGGACAAATTAGTTTGTGTTGACTATTGAAAGACCCCCCCACAAAAAAAGATTTAAAGATAATTTTATAAAAGCCAAAGTAACTTGTAGCTAATATTAAAATATTTTAAATCAGGAACTTTAAAAGTGGATGCTATGAAGATAGAGAATGTTTTCATACATTATTTATTGGTTTTAACTTCACTTTTTCTCTCCTTAGGGTGTGGTTAGGCCCACTGGGGGATACGCTGTCATGCTAAACTGGTCAATGTCTTCCATATATGGACTTCAACCTGGAGAGGTAATCGTGGTTTTAAATTTACATTACATGACATTTCTCTGAATAAAATATATGCATTTTATTATTTTATTTTTTAGGTGTGGTGGGCAGCTTCTGACTTAGGCTGGGTTGTTGGACATTCCTATATCTGCTATGGACCTCTTCTCCATGGTAACACAACAGTCTTATATGAGGTAATACAGTAAAGTTAATACCACATATAGATAATATTTATTAAAACTTTTCATGAAGCAGTCTTGAATAGGATCAGAAAAAATTTGGGTGGGGACGGGGGATGTTATTGTATCTTCTTCCAGTTAAAAGTAGAATTCTGAAATAGAAAGGGATATGTAGGAAATATTAGCCAGTTATTTCAATTTTGTTGAACAATCAGAATTAAATTCTGAAGAATATACAATAACAAGCTTTGTATCTATCCCTTACAGATTTTTAGAAAGTATTGGCAAACTGACACTGATTTTAGAGTCCTAGAAAATAGCAATCATAAAACAAGCAAGGTAGATTCCCTTTTTTGTGTTTTTATAAGATTAATGGATGTCCAAAGTCATGTTGTTTCAATTTTAACTAAATAATTTCCTTGGTTTCTAATAAAGGTCTCTGTATAAGGTATAGGTATATAGACTGACCAGATTTATAGCTGAATAAATAACTGTTTAAAAATTCAGATCCATATATCAATGTCACCTAGGAATATGATTACTGCTTGTATAGGAAATTTCCTTCATATGCCTATAACATGTAACTTTATCAATGTCTTGCATAAAGACTTAGAAAACATACCTATCAGATCTGTAGAAGATCAAAATCTTAGAGGGATAACTGATATGGTAGTTGGCTAAATTATTCAAAATGACCTTGGACTTTTGGTACAAATTTAACAAGATAGAAAAATACATAAATCTTTACAGTCTTATATTTAGATTAAAAAATACAGAAATGAAAAAGGGAAAACTTGGGTTGGTTGCAGTTCATGTAGCTAAATCTCTGGGTATTAAAATGTCCACAACTTAAACATAAGCTGTCACTAGAGCTACTATTAAAAAAAATACTCACCATATGCAGTGATATAATCTTACTTTACTCTTCCACATTTGAAAATTTGTATTCAGTTTAACTGAGAGGATAAAAAAAAATCATGAACTTACTAGAAAGCATCTTTGAAAGAAGGGAATAGCATAAAAATAATGTATACAAGAGAGAGGTGGGCTGGGTGTGGTGGCTTATGCCTGTAATATCAGCACTTTGGGAGGCCGAGGAGGGTGGCTCACTTGAGTTCAGGAGTTTGAGAGCAGCCTGGCCAACATGGTGAAACCCTGTGTCCTACTAAAAATACAAAAATTAGCCAGGCGTTGTGGTGCATTCCTGTAATCCCAGCTACTCCGGAAGCTGAGGTAGGAGAATCACTTGGACCCAGGAAGCAGAAGTTGCAGTGAGCCAAGCTCATGCCACTGGACTCCAGCCTGGGTGAGAGTGAGACTCCATCTCAAAGAAAAAAATAGGTGAAGGAGTTAGAAATGGCTAGTCTGATAAACAAAGAATACACTTAATGTGCAGATATTATATTTTGATATTTAAAGAGTTGCTACATATAAAGTATGTAGTCTTGTAATATAGAGTTACAGAGAGTTATATTTTGGAAATGATAGAGACAAATTTAAATTGTTGGCAGTAGAACAGACAACTTTTCAAATATAAGGCTCTCTTTCACATAAGTGTTCTGTCAATATCAGACAAGGATTGTGAAGTAGAGAATTTTATATGTAGGGTGTGAAGAATAGTATTATATGATTTTGAGTTAATTTACACTCTTAAAATTCTATAAGTCAATGAATTTGAAAACATGAGAGGCTATTCTCAATCTTTCTGGAATACTCCAGGCCTCCTCATCTTTTAAAGGCCATTCGTGTTCTTTCATTTTTAACTGGCTGGTTTTCTGTCTCTGAATGCTAAGAAATGTTAAGGTAGACTTTGACACAAGTATTAAACCATCATATACTACTCTCCATCTTTTATATAATGCTTTTATATCTTGCAGACTTTTATGCATTTTGGAATTCATATTCTATTCTACATCTTTTATATAGTGCTTTTATGTCTTCCAGACTGGATATGCATTTAGGTATTTGTAATAATTAAAATAATATTGACAAATAATTTCATACCATTGTCCTTGCAATATAATGATTTTTTATTAAAATAATTTCTTTTGAAGTAAACAAAATATCAACACTGAATAGTTACATTGAATTGTGGTACTGCTTACACAAATATGACAAAGCCAAAGATGCCAACATACTTACGTTTATAAGTTTTAAGCTGTTTTAGAATTGATATACACAAATGTTTTGTGCTATTTACCATGGGCTTCTATCATTTCTCAAGTTTATTTAAAACATGATGTTAACACTATGATGGAGAGTTGTTTCTGTGTTGGAATGATTTGCTCAAGAAGAGTGTAGGTGCACTATAAATATTTGTTGTGTGAATAATTGAATGAAATTAGCTACAATTTAAAACCTTTTCTCTGCACTCTGACTTGTTTTCTACAACTTATAAAAGAAGGTTTATAAGTTGTAAGTGTCTTTAACTTTCTCTGATCACAAGGCAGTCTTTTAGACCTTTGCTCACTTCTAGCTATGCCATCCTTATTTTCTTCTCCAAGTTCCTTGAAAAAATACCCTGCCCACATTCCTGAACCTCATGTTCTTCTAATTACTCCTCATCTCACCATAGTTTGATTTATGTTCACATCAGTTCATAGAAGCTGCTGTAGCAGAGGTCACCAGTTACTTCATAAGTGACAAAGTCAAAGGGCCTTCTTTAATCTGATTTTATTTTTTCTCTTACTGGAGTTCAGCCCTGCTGACCATTCCTTTTAGGTGATTCTCTCCTCTCTCTCGAGCTCCATGGTCTTTTGCTAATGTTCATGCTGTTTCTTTTACCTGGTGTGACTTTCCTCCTGTCTTTCCTTTCTTGGTTAACTCCTATTCTCTTTGTAGACTCTGCTTAGATGTTACCATCTCTTGAAAGTTTCTTCTCGGGATCTTGGGCTGTGTGCAGTGCCCCTTTCTGTGGTCCTGTTGCTTTCAAGCCTGTCTGTCACGGAGCTGGCCACTGAAATGAGCTGTACTGAAATGATCTGTTTACATCTAGAAGAGGGTAACTTCTAGAAAAGGATAAAGCCAGTTTCACAGCATAGTGCATAGCACACATCATACAATTAATAAATACTTGTGGGACTGAATTAAACTCTCCTCCTCATTTTCTTCCTTCCATCCTGACAGCTTGTTCTTCTTTTCTTCTCTTTGTTTCTTTCACTTTGGTCCTAAACATTAGTTTGGCAGGATCATAGTCTTAGCTCTATTTTCTTATTCTGCTTATGTTTCCTGGATGATCTCCAAGTAGTTATATTTGAGGATCATTTATTAAATCATGGCTCCCAAATACCCTGTTTACATCTGACTTTCCTGCTGAGCACTAACTTATTGTTAGACATCTCTGAACAGTCTGTACACATCTTATGCTCAAGATGACATGAACTGAGTTCTGTATCTTTACCCTACCCTGCAAACCATATTTTCTTCAGTGCACTCTGTGTTTCTGTTAAAGTTTCCTCCATTCATGCAGTAATCCAAACTGAGAATCTGCAAGTGATTCTTGAGTTCATTTTCCTTACCTCTCACACTCCACTGGTCTTTATATTTTGTTGAATCTACTTATTTAGTACTTACCGAAAGTGTCCTCTCTCTTCCATGCCTCTTGACGTGTATTCAAGGCATATCATATGAAGCTGAATATGATATTCATATTCACAAATATGAATACACAAGCTCATACACAAATATGTTGACTGATGTCCATTTTACATTTTGGCTTCTGTTATGATTTGTGCCTATACATTCCAGTTGCATATTTTAGGTTATCATTAGATACACTCCTCTCTTAATATTGTTATAGCAACAGACAGAAAATCAGCAAAGATGTAGAAAAAGTTACACCATCAACCAACAAGATTTAATTGACATTTATAGAATACTATTCTCCACAGCATCAGAATATGCATTCTTTTTAAATGTCCACAGAATAATTACCAAGATAAACGAAAACCTGGGCCACAGAACAAACTTCAACTAATTTAAAAATATTTGAGTATTTGAACTCATGTGAAGTCTATTTTAAGACCACAATATTTTCAAACTAAAAATTAATTATACTTAACATGAAAATCTCCAAACAATTGGAATCTAATCAATATACTTCTAAATAAATAATTCATAGTTTAAATAGGAAAATCCAGGAAAGCATGCATACACACACACACACACACACACACACACACACACACACACATACACAGACGCACACACACAATCTCTATGTGTATGTATCTCAAACTGATTGAAAAGGAAAGTACATCATATACAATTTTGGGGGACACAGCTAAAGTAGTGCTAAGAGGGAAATTTATAGCACTAAATGGATACATTAGAAAAGAGAAAAACTCTCAAATCAAGAATATAAGCTCCTATCTCAAAAACCTAGGAAAAGAGGTGCAAAATATACCTAAAACCAGGAAGGAGTAATAAAGATAAGAGCAGAAATCAATAACATTGAAAGCATAAAAACAGAAAATCAATGAAACACAGAGCTAGTTCTTTGAAAAGATACATAAAATGCACAAACCTCTACAAGACTGACCAAAAAAAAGAGAGAAGTCATGAATTACCAATACCACACATGAAACAGGAGCTATCATTGAAGACCCTGCAGCCATAAAAATAATAATAAGGGAATACTATGAGAAACTCAACACACATAAATTTGGCAACATAGATGAAGATGTAATAGATTAATTCCTCAAAAACCATAAACAAATGAGAAATAAATTACTTGAATAGCCTTATTACTATTAAGAAAATCCAATATGTAATTAAGTAGACTCCCAATAAGAAATCTCCAAACACAGATAGTTTTACTGAAAAGTTCTACCAACGTTTAAAATAGAAGAGGAGTCAGGGGTATTTGGTATTTCTGTATTCCATGTGCCATCTACCAGTGTTTAAAGGAGAATCAACACCATTTCTGCACAATCACTGTCAGAAAATAGAAGAGGGGAACACTTTCCTATTCATCAAAGGAAGCTTGTATTGCCCTAATAACAAGTCAAATATAGAAAAAATAGTACTATAAGTGAATGTCCTTCATAAACACATAGATACAAGAATTCTTGACAGAATATTAGTAAATATTTTGAATTCAACAATTCAACAACATGTAAAAAGAATTATACACTGTGACCAAGTAGAATTTATTCCAGAGGTACAAGCCTGCTTCAATATCTCGAAATTAATCAATCTACCATATTAATAGGCTAAAGAAAAATTATATAATCAACTGATGTAGAAAAAATTGTTTAATGAATTCAACATTCATTCATAATGAAGAATTACCTGAAAACTAGTAATTGAAAGAAACTTCCTCACAAAGAATGCCTATGAAAAAACCTGCTGCTAGGCTGGGCGCTGTGGCTCACGCCTGTAATCCTAGCTCTTAAGGA
Organism: Cheracebus regulus; assembly: GCA_963574635.1. Lineage (NCBI taxonomy): Eukaryota > Metazoa > Chordata > Mammalia > Primates > Pitheciidae > Cheracebus > Cheracebus regulus. The sequence continues at coordinate 70,377 of CAUYQU010031986.1, read as the reverse complement.
GGCAGAGGTGGGAGGATAGCTTGAGCCCAGGAGTTCGAGACCTGCCTGGGCAATATAGCAAGACCCCGTTCTATAAAAATTAAAAAAAAAACTGCTGCTAATATCATACCTAATGTTAAAAGCCTGATTGTTTCTCCCCTGTTGTTCAGAAACAAGGCAAGGATTTCCAGTTTCACCCTCTATTCAACATATTTGTAGAAGCTCTTGCTAGTTTAATAAAGAAGTACAGGAAAACAAAAGGCATATGCACCAGAAGAGAAGAAACAAAATTGTCTTTATTTGCCAATGGCATGGTTATTTGCATAGAAAATTACAGAACACACACACACACACACACACACACACACACACACACACACACACACCCCATAACTAATAAGTGAGTTTAACCCAGTTTCAGGATACAAGATAAACATACGAATATTCCTTATGTTTCTATATATCAGCAATGGCCACATATTGTCATAAAGAGCATCATGAAGGATCCTTGTGGAGATGAACTGGTTTGTATCTCGATTGTATCAATATCCTGATTGTGATAATAGGTTATAGTTTTGCAGTTGATACCCCTGGGGGAAACTGGGTAAAGATTATGTGGTATATCTCTGTATTTCTTACAACTGCATATAAATCTGCTTATTTTCTTGATAATTACCACATATTCAAACAAATTCATAAAACTCATTAAAACAAACAACAAGAACAAAAATACTTAATCCCTTATCTCCTGGCAGCTACAACATTCTCTCAGGGCTTGTGTGCACTCTATAGCTCTAACAGCAATTGGAGAAGATTGCAGAGTAAGTTCCATATCTTAATCAAGAACTTACTCTGCAATCTTTTCCAGTTGCTGTCACCATCATTCCATAGCTACAGCTTTTCCTAGTATTCCCAGTCATCTCTACTTTCCAAAGCCAATGGCCATTTTCAGTCTTCATTGTACTTCTCAGCATCTGAAAGTGTTGGCCATTTGCTTCACCCTAATCATTCTCTTTCCTTCTAAGGTATAGCATGTTCCTGTCTAATGTACAACATGCTCCTGTTTCCCTGCAGTTACTCGTATGCTAATTCCTGCCCCAGGAACATTGCCTGAAATACATGCCACTTGTCTGTTAGATCTTGGCTGCTGTCGCTTCCTCAGGGAAGCCTTCCTTGACCTCCCTGATTAGGCCAAATCCCTTTGTCATAGTCTCTTGGCACACTGCATTTTCTCTTGGTGGTTTGTATGAAAGCTTCAGATTCATATTAGTCCTTAGGCTCCTTTGATGTGCTAGTTTGCCCCTCTTTTCTCTAACTCTACTAGGGAAGGAGTCATCTGTTTTTGTCCACCATCAATTCTCAGCTCCTTGCCTTAATGACACATATTCAGTATTTAATACATATTTGTTAAATAAATGCTTAGATGATATCAGAAAGACACATTGATTTATAGGTAAAGAGTTTTTTCCATCAGTGAGTAAGAATAATTTTTCTCTTTTACAACAGGACTACATTAACAACTTATGTAAGACAGGCTATATATTTTATAGACAGATTTGGTTTTATCAATGAAATTGCACATATTTAAATACGAAACACCTGTCCAGCTCAGTCAGAGAAGTATGAGATATTTAAAGTATGTAATTCTGGAAGGAAAATTGGATCAGTTAGAATATGGAAACCAATTCTGAATAATTTAGTCTTTACTTTTGAGAGGAAGAAAATAAATGGTACTTCTTTAGATATCTGCACTGATTCCAATAGATCTAACCATAACCATGTATGAACAAGAATAGATATTTGGTAGGATGGTTTTACCAAAGAGAAGAGAGAAAACACAAGCAATCTTTTCACCTAAGAATGCAATATATAAACAAATTTAGAAGCCTTCTGCATATGCACATGCATGTCTGTGTGCTGGCAAATGGTGAATATACAGAGATATGCTTCCTAGCCTCTCCCTTCTCCCCAGTATTTCTCCCCTTTACCAGACTGTCATCTACAGAATCAAAATCCAACACTGTTTCTCCAGGGCAAATCAGCCTTTCTGGGTCCTGCCTTTCTCCTTATCTTTGCTGTGTACCAGTGTGCAAAAATGTGTGTTATACACATTTCAATTTCATAATACAGTAAGCACAGGCTTCCACAATGACAGTGGTGTGGTTAAGCAAGAAATGAGATTGCTGTTCCTTGGCTAGGGTATTACGTAGGTTTGAAATGGAATGTTAGTAGTTACTGTTTCTCTTTAAATCTGGCTTGATAGTAAGCCATAACCGGGTTGGTATTAATTGGTCTTGATATAGCAGTTGTCATATTTATGTAATAAGAGTCTTTTTTTTTTTTGCCAGTCAAGGAATATAAGTTTGCTCTTGTTTTACATGTGTTTGCATTTCACATATTGTATACATTACAGCAGCAAGCCTTTTCAATAAACTCTTCAGTATGTTCACTAGATTAGTCAGGTCAGATGGCCATTTGTTAATAATTCAAAAATTAACTTTGAAAGTATATGTTATACTCGGCCTTCTCAGGTAATAAATTTAATTAAAGAAAGTTGAGGATTTAAAATTCTGAATTGTGGTACAGAAGTATGGTCACTGGACTAGAAATATTAATATCTGTGGGGTTATCTTTCTCTACCTTTATGTACCTATATGACTTAAGCAAATGAATTAAACCTCTTTGGAAATTCATTTTTTAATCATTAAAATGAGAGGGCTGACACATACTCTCTGAATTTTCACTTCTGTGAATCTTCTTCACTATAATTGGTTTTCTTTAGTAAATATATTATTTGGTAACTTATTTTTTAACTCTGGAATTTATTTCAATTTCTTTTCATAGGGAATGCTAATTCGTCAAATATATTTATTGAAGAAAATTTTCGCTTTAAATTTGTGAAGGCTTTTTAGTATTTGAGAGGAAGCATATTTGTTAAGGCTGCCATGGTAGATTTCTGACACTTCTATTTAGCAATCGTTTGGCCTCAAACAAGCTGCTTTGCTGCTTTCTGCCTTAGTTTCTTCAACTATAAATATGAGTAGTAATAATATCTATGGCATTCAATTGGTTAATCTGTGAAAAAATCTTTAGAATAATTCCCAAGATATAAGGATATAATTATTCAAAAATACAAATGTATTATTTCCCAGAATAGAATTCTAATGTATAAACACTAAACATTAATTCCCCTGTAATCCAGTCACTTTAATGCTTGAATATTACTCCACAATTCTTCTTTCAAAGTCTGTTTGTCCTCCTAACATGGAAGAAGTCAAATCAGAGCACTGGAGGCCACTCCATTTGGAGCCCATTAATTTTCTTCTAAGCACCAAGAAAAAAATAAATCGGCACACAGGGATGTGTCGATCCAGCTACTACCAATTATGAAGAATGAGCAGAAGATGTAGAAAAAAAAACTCAGTGGTCTCTCCCCTTGCAGATCTATCCTTTAAGCATAGGACTTGTGAGTTAAATAAAAGTTAACTCGAAGGCTTTAATGGATGAGTAACACAGAGAATTTCATGGCTTGCCATTGCCAAACATTTTAATATTTCACTTCTATTTTTTTGATGGGCATTATCATTAATAGTTTTTCAATTGAAATGTTTAAAAACTGTATATTATTCAGCTTGATAATCTCTTATTGAATGCTCTTTCCGTAAATTTGTAGACAGGAGGGAGAGTTTACATAATCCTAATATCACAAGATCCTTGGGGTGTTGCTTTTCCAGCCAGAAGCCTCTGCAGCTGGTGGTGCCTTTGAATTTTACTCGGGCCTGCTGGGCTGACTCTGCCCACTTGTGCTCAGCTTGTCCTACTGCCTGGATCCCACACCTGCCAAGGGTGAACCAGGCACGAAGTGATGAGGGGTATGTCAGTGAGCAAGCATGGGGTCCAGCCATTGCACACAGCCAGGCACACTGGCTGTTGAGGCTGGGCGGGCAGCTTCAGGAGCCACTATGGACCTGTGTCTAGACAAGGGGAATGTGGTGGTGCACAGATGCTTGGAGATTCCAGAAACTGCAGAGCTCCAAAGAGGGTGTCACAGCCCTGGCTCAGGGAGCCCCCAAGTCTGGGCTGCCCAAGGGGCCACAGCTCTTCTCTCCTTCTCGTTACTTACAACTTGGCAATCAGACGGGTCTGTGTTTCAGCCCTTTTTGTGCTATAGCTCTTTCAGTCCAGTCATTTGGTGGGTCCCGTGTTCTTGTCTCATGTCAAGGATGCATGAGGTATGTAGAAAACTGGAGAGTGAGCAAGGCAAAGAGGTGCTTTATTAAGCAACAATACAGCTGTCAGGAGACACAAAGTGGGTAGCTCCTGTCTGTAGGCAAGAGGAGACCCAGAGCGGGTACCTCCTATCTGGAGGCAGGTCATCTCGAAAACTGTGCAGCCCTCAGCTGAGAGGAGACTCAGAGTGGGTAGCTCCTATTCGCAGATAACGTCATCCCATTGAGTCTGTAGCCCTCAGTGGAGAGGAGATCTGGAATGAGTAGCTCCTATCTGCAGGCAAGCTGTCCCTCATCTCTGTTTGTCTGGCTGACTCGGGGGTTTTTATGGCTTTCAGAAAAAAGAAAGTACATGCTGATTGGTCCATGAGCAGCCATGGATGGCCTGGAAAAAGCACCAAAAGTTCTCACTCTGAGCCTGGGTCTCCACTCAGAACTGAGGGACCTGCCCCTTTCTGCTCAGAAACCTGTCTGCTTCCTGCTGTCATCAACATGTTTGTCCATGGCACCCTGGCTGTCCATGATAAGGGGCACCTGCAGGCCTGGACTGAACCATCCTCAGACCCCCTTGGTCTCCCTTCTGTGGTCATTGGTGCCCAAAGTTCAGAGAGAGCCAAGGAGGCAAGATGCTGGCATGTCCGCAATGCCCTGAGCATGCACACACTTAGCTGTGCTGTGACATCACCTGGACAGGGCCACAACTTTGCTACAAAATCAGAGCAGGCACCAGGAGTAGGGAGAGTCTATGCTGCAGGAGCAGACACTTCCAAGCCTGTGTGAGGAAGGAGGCTTCCTGGGCCTCCAAGAGCACAGGAATTCCTGGGTTCATAGCCATGGTTGGGTGGCTGCAGCTGCACCCTGGAGGGCAGGGATCCCATCCCACCAACTTGGAAAGGAGCTGGGCTCTCACCTGCTCCATGGAACATACAGCCCTGGCTGTGCCTCCCCTGCTGCAGCCATGTCTTCACAGCAGCCACTTTAGACAGGCCACTGCTGCCACCACAAACCTTTCTTTATAGAATGATTGGTTTAGAAATGAACTCTGTACTCTATATTTGTATGGGAATCAAATGAAATAGCATATTTGAAAATAGTCCTAAAGATTAAAAAATAGCATTTTTATACAGTCATGTATTACATAATGACATTTTGGTCAATGATAGACCCTATATACATTGTGGTCCCATAAGCTAATGGAGCTGGAAATTTCCTATCATAATGTCACACAGTGCATTTCTCACATGTCTGTGATTCTGGTATAAACATACTTACTGTGCTGCCAGTCATGTAAAAGTACAGCACATGCATTTATGTGTGGTACATTAATACTTAATGATAATAAATGACTGTAACTGGTTTGTGTATTTAGTATAGTATACATTTTATCTTTTTAAATTGTACTTTAGGTTCTGGGGTACATGTGCAGATCATGCAGGATTGTTGCGTAGGTACATACATGGCAAGGTGGTTTGCTGCCTTCATCCCCCCATCACCTATATCTGGCATTTCTCCCCATGTTATCTCTCCCCCCCACTGCTGTCTCTCCCTGAGCCCTCTCCCAGCAGACACCAGTGTGTGATATTCCACTCCCTGTGCTCATGTGTTCTCATTGTTCAACACCCTCCTGTGAGTGAGAAGATGCAGTATTTGGTTTTCTGTTCTTGTGTCAGTTTGCTGAGAAGGATGGTTTCCAGATTCATCCATGTTGCTACAAAGGACACAAACTCATCCTCTTTTATGGCTGCATAGTATTCCATGGTGTATATGTGCCACATTTTCTTTGTCCAATCTATCATCAATGGGCATGTGGGTTGATTCCAGGTCTTTGCTATAGTAAACAGTGCCACAATGAACATACGTGTGCATGTGTCTTTATAATAGAACAATTTATAATCCTTTGGGTATATACCTAGTAATGGGATTGCTGGCTCAAATGGAATTTCTATCTCTAAATTTTTGAAGAATCGCCACACTGTCTTCCATAATGGTTGAACTAGTTTACACTCCCACCAACAGTGTAAAAGTGTTCATATTTCTCCACATCCTCTCCAGCATCTGTTGTCTCCAGATTTTTTAATGATCGCCATTCTAACTGGTGTGAGGTGGTATCTCAATGTGGTTTTGATTTGCATTTCTCTAATAATCTGTGATGATGAGCAGTTTTTCATATGTTTGTTGGCCTCATATATGTCTTCTTTTGAAAAGTGTTCATATCCTTCTCCCACTTTTGGATGGGTTTGTTTTTTTCTTATAAATCTGTTTTAGTTCTTTGTAGATTCTGGATATTAGCTCCTTGTTGGGGGGTAGATTGCAAAAATTTTTTCCCATTCTTATGGTTGCAGGTTCTCTCTAATGATTGTTTCTTTTGCTGTACAGAAGCTCTGGAGTTTACTTAGATCCCATTTGTCTATTTTGGCTTTTGTTCCCAATGCTTTTGGTGTTTTAGTCATGAAGTCCTTACGTATGCCTCTGTCCTGAATGGTTTTGCCTAGGTTTTCTTTTAGGGTTTTTATGGTGTTAGGTCTTAAGTTTAAGTCTTTAATCCAACTAGAGTTAATTTTAATGTAAGGTGTCAGGAAGGAGTCCAGTTTCTGCTTTCTGCACACTGCTAGCCAGTTTTCCCAACACCATTTATTAAACAGGGAATCCTTTCCCCATTGCTTGTTTTTGCCAGGTTTGTCAAAGATCAGATGGTTGTAGATGTGTGGCCTTGCCTCTGAGGCCTGTGTTCTGTTCCATGGGTCTATATCTCTGTTTTGGTACCAATACCATGCTGTTTTGATTACTGTAGCTTTGTAGTATAGTTTGAAATCAGGTAGCGTGATGCCTCTGACTTTGTTCTTTTTGCTTAGGATTGTCATGTCTATGTGGGCTCTTTTTTGGTTCCATATGAAGTTAAGACAAGTAGCCATCATTCTACTAACTAGTGTATTCAGTTGGACACACCATAGTCCTTTTCTCTCCCTTTGTGTAGTGGAAAATAACATTTAAAAAACTAGTATATAGCGATCTACCTTTCTGTATATATAGAATGAGAGAAATGATGACTCAGTTGTTACTCTGATTCAGGCTATATAATTTGATCTCAATTGGAAAAGATTATAAAGCTGATGCTAGCATCTTTTAGATTTCTCCCATGACTAATTGTTCAAAAATATTTATTTTTGAATTTATTTTTTCTATGTGTGTCTATGTTTTATGTTGGAGCTGACAAGCTCAGTTATTGTCATAGCTCCATCAACAATATTTATTAATGTCTGTTGTCAACTCCACATCATGCTAGAAGGTGGTGGGGAAACAGAATAAATATCAGATGTGGCCCTTTTACCAAAGGCTCTGACAATATAGTCAAGGAATTAAGATTAATATAAAGAACAGAAAGCAAATAAATCAAGACACATCTAAATAAACTCTTAACACTGTGTAGAAGGTATGACAATTTCTTTGTAAACTACATGGAGTTATCACCTATGATAAATACTCTAAAATTTAACTTTTGCATGCTGGCTCAAAAATCTGCACTAGTTTTTAGAGGGAAGTTTGTGACTAGTAGATAGGGAGAACTTTGCGAATGAGACAATAAAAATTTGTAACTATTATTGATTCAGTGTTGAGTGATCAGAACTCTTCTAAGCACTTTTTATACATGGTTTTAATTGTAAGTACAAACTCCTGATGTAGATATTTTAAGTCCCCTATTTACAGCTGTAGAAACTAAGAATCAGAGACAGCAAATAAATTGACCAGTGTACACAAGTGGGGTGTTGCTGTGATATTTGAAACAAGCTTCCCTGGATCTAAAATCAGGATTCCCTTGCCATAATGTGGAGAGGGACAATTGGGAAGCTGTTGTATAGTCCTGGATACATGGCCAGGACCAGAATATCAGTGATCAGAGCATTGCAGAGAGGTTAGGATGTCAGGTGGCTATGGTAAGAGATGAAAAGGGAGTTGAAAATGGCTCTGATATCTTCAGCTAGGACAACCAATGTAATGGCAGTTATCAACTGAAGTACTGCAGTAGGAGGAACAGCTGGTGGAGAGGAAAGCAATACTTTTGGTTTTGGTATTACTGAGTTTGAAGGTTTTACTCAGATATTTGTATGATATTTCATAGTCATGACAGTTTGATCAGTTTACTCAGGTAAAGATTGAGAATGGAAACTTAGTAAATTCTTGAGGCTGAGGAAGAGAAACAATATAAATTGAAAGTTAGAAATTGGAGCCAATAGGAGAATCAGAAAAGCGAAGCGTACTAAAGAGTGATGAGAAGGTTTTTCAGAGGATGGGGATCAACAGTGCCAAGTGCTACAGAGAAAAGACTAATATGACAACTGAAGAGCACTTTGATGATCAGAACTGAAACTGCTAATTCTGCAGACCATTTGTCTGCAGAAAAGTGTCATTTGTCACTTTTATGAATGTGGGCAATTTCCTAGGAAAGTTTGTTGTGTTCAGTTTTGGCATGGAGAAATCTGAACATGTTTGAAGATTGTTTGAGGCAAAGCACTGGATGTTATGGAGGGACCAGGTTTTGTGTAACCTCAGGTTGAATTGTAGTATGCATATGGAATAGCCACACCTCACTTCTTGGGCAGAAGTCTGGAAGTGTGATTAAGCAAGAACCCATTTAATTTCTTTGCTTACCACAAAGTCTCATTAATCACAATTAATAAGAAACACCTTAATTTGTCCCCCTAGTGCAGGATAGCAGATTGACTGCACATCAGCATGAAATAACTCAGAGATGAAAACAGCCCGGCTAGAAGCCATGCTCTATGAGCTATGCTAGGGGTAAATGCTCTCTGTGACTACTGAGAATGCTAAATATGTCAGAGTTGCTAATTTGCTCAGCACTGGGTCTGCAGAAATAGCAGTTTCAGTTCTCTGCTTAATTTACTTGACATTAGTACTTCCAAAGGTAAGCTTTATTTATTTATTTATTTATTTTAAGGGAAGTAGATAGACTCTTATCTGCTAGACAGAAGCAATGGCTTATTCACTGGGGGTTGGCTTCATTATAATACCCCATATTGTCAACTCCCAGAGCTAAGAAGAGACAAGAGAAGAACCAGACCAAAAGGATAGATCTAGATCGTTTAGGATAAACACCCTGCCCTAGTTTGTTTTATGCTGCTATAACAGAATGCAACAGACGGGGTGGAAATTATATAGAACAGAAATTTATTTCTCACAGTTCTGTAGGCTGTGACATTCAAGATCAAGGTGCTGGCAGGTTCTGTCTCTTGTTCCAAGATGGTGCCTTGTTTCTGTGTCCTCCAGAGAGGAGGAACAGTGTATCTTCACATGGCAGAAGAGCAGAAGGACAAGAGAGAACAAATCCACTCCCACAAAGCCTTTGTTTTAGCAACATTTGTCTATTCATGAGAGCGGAGCCCTCCTAACCCATACATCTTCTAAAAGGCCGCACTTTCCAACACTGTTGCACTGGGGATTAAATTTTCAACACATGAAGTTTGGGAGGCATGTTTCAGACTGTAGCACATATATATCTTGCAAAAAAATAGATTTATAGATATTTGTGTCTTGGGGCTTTAGCTATGGAGCAGTCTCACCTTCTCAGGGCTGGACATACAGACTTGTATCCTTAACTGAAGAAAGGAAAGGACTCAAGCCTGAGGAATTGCACTTATGTGGGACCTACCAAAGGAGATAGTGAAGAGGGATTGTCAAAATAGCAAACTGATAGAGAGTATTAATCTGAACAGTGTAACATTGCTGATATTTGACTGGTTAGATTTACAAAAATGGTGATTCCATTTGATTAAAGCAATGGGGGGTGGGGAAAGAAGACAGGTTGGTTGGAGACTTTAGATTGACCAATATATTGTTGGTTCTTTGAGAATATTTATAGCTCTTTAATAGAAGTGTATTAAAAGGGTAGTCTTGGCAATTTACCTATCTTGTAGAACAGAAAATGAACAGATGTTATGGTCTCCACATGTCCATTTGCAGTCTTGCTTCTTCCAAGCTGTTTCTGAGACAAATCGAAAATCTTTGAGGAGCATTTTGTGTTTTGTGAGGCTTTCATACACTTTGATGATTTTTGTTTATAGACACGTACTCAGAATCCCATAGAAGCTATTGACTCCTCTCTTATAGGGAAATGAACATATATACATACCTTAACTTAATTTCAGAATATCCATGTACTTTTCTGAATTTCGGGTCAGGAACTCTTTATGAAATTAACATACAGCCCTCTCAAGTAGTGATACAACCAACTAAAACACTGGATGAGAGTGATACTCTTTAAAGGTCTCTGGGAAACACAGAAAGAGCTTCTGGGTCAGAGCTAATCCTTTCACCTTTGGAGAAAGGTCAGTTGTACTCAGGGTTCTATGTCCTATAAATCACGGTATTTTTGTCTAATCTAGAGTCTGGTTTTTAGGGCAAGGAATAAAGAATTAAGGACAATGAAGCATTTGTCCCTAGTAATTTCCTCTGTGTATAGTCATAATCAGATTTCAGTTATCATTATATTCACTTTGTTAACACTTGGATGTAGCTCATTTATTTATAACAAATGGAGAAAACAAGAAACAGCTAGTGTTACATTCTAGGCTCATCCATTATGGCGATCAGAGAGGTTGGTATTGAAAATAGCCTTGTCTGAGGTAGTGCCTATCGAAGGACCATGCACCAGTTCTAAATCCTGGCTGCAGATTAGATTCACTTGGAGGGTGCACTTAAAACACAACAGTGCTCAGCCAAATCAAGGCCAATCGAATCAGAATCTCTGGAAGTGTTGGGTTCATTCAAAAGCATCCCAAGAAGTTCTACTGTACATTTAGGGTTAGTAACCACTGGATTACAGTAATATTAGATGGTGGTGTGAATAAGATGAAGAAAGGCAAGATGGCAGCCTATCCTTACAGGTGAGGCTAATGGAATGATGGGCTATCTCTAGCATGTAAGAATCAAGGAAGTCAGTCTGATCTGACTCAGATGCTATTTGTAAGTAAGTTTTCCATTCTTAAAGTGGTGTCTGCTATAACACAGAGTCCTTCGTCTGAGGCTCTTGAAGCATAGGGCAATTATCCCAGTTGGCTTTAAAGCAACAGTAATGATTTGAAAATTGGAACAGAATAATGTGAGTTATAGAGAGAGGGGCATCGAGGAAGAAACAGCCCATTTTTGAAGAGATTGTACACTCTGTTTTTTCACATTTTAAAACTTACAAAAGAAAAAACAGTGGAAACCTCGCTATCTCCTGTTTCCAGCTTTAAAATTTCTCTCCCTTGAAGGTTGTCAATCTTATATGTTATAATAGCTAATTCATAAATAAGCAGTCTTTTTAAAATACAAATGGAATTATATAAAAACTATGCATACTATTCTGCATTTAATTTTACTAAATAGTATAGTCTGGATAATTGCTTCTGTCTTAACAAGTTTTAAGTTTAAATGTTGCTGTCCCAAGCACTCATCCCTTGATCAAGACGCATGACCTATAGTAGGAACTCAACAAATGATATTTCCAGTTTTATCACTCTCCTGAAATAAACAAAACGACTACAGCACTTGTCTGCTGAAATAAAATTTGCTACTACTCGATAAAGGATGCTGCTAATATTAGGTCCTCACCTAAGAACTGCCATGGAAACATGCCTTGGGTGACATTTCTCAAAAGCAGTGTTCAGAAAGAGACCAGATGTATTTCTAATCCTGCCACAAAAAGGAGGCAAAACTGCAGCTGACTCAAAAAGTTTTATGTCAGTGTCTGTGAAATCACAAGTAGCCTTGACCTCAAGCCTTGAATAAATGGAATCATAGGATTAATAATAAAGCAATTGATTTTTTTGCTCAAAAATTTAACTCTAGTGCTTAATTATAACTTGATTTTGTTACGTGGTTGTATTTCACTGCTTTCCTGTGTTGAAAACCTAACCTCAGTAGAAAATATGTGAGAAGGTGAGACAGTAGCTGGCTTTTGACCTGGGAACTTGTCATCTATAATACATATTCATGCAGTGAATCATAATTGGTGGAAAATTATATATGGAAGTTAATATTAAGGCATCTTGGTAACTGTTTTGGTTTCTGTGCTTCATACCATTGTTGCCCACATTGTAAATCTTGCTAATATTCGCAACTGATGTTTTATAAATCTCTCTGGTAAAATTTTATAATTTATCACAGCCGAAAGCTTAGAATTTTGGCTTCTTCATTGTAAAAATCCTTTTCTGCCTTTATTTATCTAGGAAGCAACTAATAATGTGGACTTTAGTTTGGAAGAAGGGAATTAAACAACTGGTAACCACACTGATTTGAGTTGAAGAACTTTAAAGTTGATATTTTTGGCTGCATTATTGCTTTTGGTATATATGTTGTTTGATGTTGTTTGTTTAAAATCCCTGCATTCTTACAATTGTCTTGTTTTTAAATTGAATATTGTCTAGATTATTGCCCCTTACTGAAAATCAACTTCTGGAATCAATGTTATTTTCTTTAGGCAGCTCGGTATGCCGAGTGTGTTGCTGACCACTTTTAGAAAGCATTGTGAGAGATTTTATTGCTTATGTGTACATGCCTGTCTGTGTGTGTGTGCACGTGCATGAGGGAAGGAGAGAAGAATTTTAAGTAAAATCAATAAGCCACTGAGTCACTTTTATTTAGCCTTAATAATAAGCAATGCTTACAGGCTTTGCTTCAGTTTTCTGAAGCTACTAGTGGTGGTAGGTACTGAGAACATACACGTTCTCTGTTTATGACTGCACTCTTTATTGGACAGAAATAGCTTGCAGCATCTATGTAATTTCTAATATCATTCCATACAAACGCACACATACACACTTCCATACTTATGAGAATATATGTTCCATTAAAGTAGGATCTTATCTGGCTTATTCACAAAATTATTCCCAGAATATTTATTAAATAAATATGCCAGTGGCATAAATAAATATGCCACTTTATTACTGTTTGTTTGTATGTAAACAATAGTTTCTGATGAAATATCTTGTTCTGTGCTGCATTATATTATCTGAAGTGTTTACATTATTCAGGACTTTATGTTAATCATCAGGCTGTTTTTGAAATGGGTAATTTTTTAAGATCACAATTGTTTTAATTTGATATAAACTAGAATGTCTTCACAAAGAAAAAAAGTAAAATATATAAATATTAAAGTAATTTTAAAATAGGAAAACATTTTATTCATAACATTGAATTATCTTCTGAGGAATACACAGTAAAACACAAAGTAATTGAACTTCTTTATGTTCAATTAACTTATGAAAGAACATTGTGAGATTTCTATGAATCACTTCTTTATTGTTCTAATGGTAATGCTACATTATCACAATTTTTATATTCCATAAGTATAATATTGATGAAAATTCATTTGGTACAGGATCAGACTTGCAATAGAAGTTAAAATCCTGTATTTTAAAAAGTATGGTGTAGTTTTTTACTAATGCAGTCATGCATTGCTTAACAGTGGAGATATGTTCTGAGAATCGCATCCTTAGGAGATTTTCTAACTGTGTGTACATCATAGCATATACTTACACAAACCTAGTGGTATAGGCTACTACATAGCTAGACTATATGGTATAGTCTGTTGCTCCAAGGCTACAAACCTGTGCAACATGTTACTGTGTTGAATACTGCAGGCAATTGTAACACAGTGGTAATTATATAGCTAAATATATCTAAACATAGAAAAAGTACAGTGAAAATATGGTATCATGCCTGTAATCCCAGCACTTTGGGAGGCCAAGGCAGGCGGATTGCCTAAGATCAGGAGTTCAAGACCAGCCTGGCTAACATGGTAAAACCCCATCTCTACTAAAAAGACAAAAATTAGCCAGGCATTGTGGCAGGTGCCTGTAATCCCAGCTACTCGGGAGGCTGATGCAGAAGAATTGCTTGAACCCGGGAGGCAGAGATTGTAGTAACAAAGATCGCACCACTGCACTCCAGACAGAGTGAGATGGCATCTCAAAAAAAAAAAAAAAAAAAAGATGTTCTTAGTGATCCATGCCTTTTTTTTTGCGTAACAATGCAATGGTAAGACACTCACTCTTTGAAAACAGCAGGCAAAATTTTGCCTATCACAGCAAGTTTACACTGATGTGTGCCTGCTGTATGAGCAACCCCAGCACAGTTATTCTTTCTTTGAAATCCTTAATTCTTGTAGGGGCTGTCTCATCTGTTGTAGTCAGTGTCTTTCTGGTGCATGACTGTAGTCTTAGCTACTCATGAGACTGAGGCAGGAAAATCGCTTCAACTGGGGAGGTGGAGGTTGTATGAGCCAAGATCGCGCCACTGCACTCCAGCCTGCGTGGCAGAGCGAGAATCTGTCTCAAACACCGAAACAAAGCAAAAAAATATGGTATCGTAATCATCTAAAACACTGCTACATGGCATAGGACTGTATTTCTAATATTTGATCTGCCCTTATTGTTATCATTAAACATATATAGTTGGAGGCAGGGTAAAATACTGTGGCCTCTGTAGGTAGTCTTACATGGTGTATCATTTTAATTATACTAATATCACCCTTTAGTGAGTAATTATTTTCTCATGACACTGGCACTGTAGTGGAAGTCAATTCTGATTGGCTGCAAAGTATCTCTCTTCAGTGGAGGTTAAATTACCCTATAATATTATTTCGGTGCCTTTACCTTATTGAGAAAATGTTGGTAAAATGATTTATTATCATTTAGCAGGCAAGTAAATGGAAGCATAGTCACGGTAAGTCAGTTGCACAAGGTCAGTTAATAAATCATTTTCATGTGGTTGAGATCGCATTACCTAAGTCATAGTCTAGAACTCAAGGGACTGATCAGTCCTGAGACATATCAAAAGAGTAAAAATAAAATGTTTGCTTTGTTTGTTAGAAGTAAGTTGCAGACTCATTTCAGACTGATGTTCTAAAGGCTTCAAAATTTGTGTGTGAAATTATGTACATGTATTACCAAGTTGTATTTTGCAGCTTTTTATATTATTTGCATGTGTTGATTTGTATGAAGCAGTAATGAAATACATTGAAATAGTGCTTTGGATAGTTATGATAATAAAAATGAATTTCCAGTTGCAACAAATACTTTTTTGGTAATAAAAGAGCATAATAGAAACCAATAGAATGTAAAACAGATTTGAATAGTTTCTTTTTAGGAAAAGAGGAACATAATTACACTAAAGAATATTAAAGACAACTATTTAAAAATAGTGTCCAATCAATGATCTAATCAATGGGTATTGCCTCTAAATTATTGGACAACTATGCTATACCTCATTTATTATGCATTCCTTTTTCTAAATTAAAAACTACTAGGTCTAACTGTCAAGATATCTTTCTTTTGTTATTTTCTGCTTGGGGACATGGTTGAGTTTGCTACTAGCAAATCCTTTCCTCTTTTTTCTTTAATTCAGTGTTTCCTACATGTGATTTCCAGAGTTTCATGGGAAACTGAGAGCATTTAATTAGAGAGGTTTAGGAAATATTAGATACAGTTACCTATATCTTAGAAATTAGTAATGCATTTTAACCCTTTCGAGGTTTCAAGAAATGATCTAAGATTTTAAAAACCTATTGCCATTTGTTTACCCCTAAATTCCACAAAAGGGTTTGGCTGTGAAATAAATATGTGTGTGTGTGTATGTGTGTGTGTATATATATATATATATTTGTGTGCGTGTGTATATAGATAGATATATAGATATACACATGTCTCACATTCTGGGCATCTTTAGAAACACAGGAAGAGGTAGCAATGATGAGGATTGATTAGGGAAGGAAGGGAGGGGATGTGGCTTGGCCAAAATAGATTTTACGAGTTAGAATGCAGAGTTACTGATTTAGTTCAGAAGCTTGCCTGTTTTCCACTTTTTAGAAACATCAAATAAACCTTTCTTTTGTTTTCTGAATTGTATAGCTTGCCAAAATTGTTGGATTTTTGTGCATGATTTTCCACTGAACATATATAATGCTATTTTGAGTCTGTGGAAAACATGGACTTTGGCATATCTTATTGGATTACTTTTGTTTCATAGGAGTTACTTCTCTTAGAGTGAGACATTTAACTGAAAAGGTCATTGCTCAGGAATCACTGCTTTTTCAGAATTTTCAGTTTTCTCAAATGTTTTGAGAAATACTGTTGTCACTTTTAATGATCATGAAAAATATATTAAAGTTAAAAATTCATAAAAACCTAATTTAGTTTTTTGGCAAATACAAGAATGTCTTATGTTAATTTGAATGTGATATATATTTTCAATTCTTTAATTTTCAAAACTTGATAAAGAAAAAATTGTAATTTGAAAGCTTTTAGGATACTATAATGGAGCAAACAGCTTGTCTTATGCGTATTTGGTTTGCTTTATTTATGGCAGAACATGGAAATATTTTAAAAGTAAGATTTCTTGAAAACCCCATTTTATTAATATTGCTGTGTTAAATGTGTAACTATTGAACTGTCAGTGAAATATGAGACGTTTTACCCAGTGACATTTTAAATGAATCTCATTGTAGGGGAAGCCTGTGGGAACACCAGATGCTGGCGCTTATTTCCGTGTACTTGCAGAGCATGGAGTAGCTGCCTTGTTTACGGCACCAACTGCAATTAGAGCAATCCGTCAACAGGACCCTGGGGCAGCCTTGGGGAAGCAGTACTCTCTGACAAGGTGACGTTGGGATGCGGGATGCGCAGGGCAAATGACATTAGAAACTGCAATCAAAATGAATAAGTGAATGTTATATTTTTTTCTGGTGCTGCAATATTCTTAGGGGAAGAGCCAAAAGATTCTGAGTGTTATTAAAAATAACTTGTCTAAATATAATTTTGAAATAGTTGGAATTTTAACTCCACTTAGAGATTTCAAAATATTATGTTAATTTCAGTTCAAGTATTACCAAAATATTTCTTTTTAAAAATCACTCCTTATATTTTCCTTAAAAGACAAAATGCCAATTGTGACTTAAAATGCACAGACAGATGGATATAGATATACTAGCATCTGTCTTTTGAAAACAGAAGAATGGGTTAAATGAAGGGACAATATTTGAATTCATGTACACAGATAAAATGTGAAAATTATAGTCCAAATTAAATATGTTAAAAAGTGAAAAACAAAAAGACTTAGGTAAACACACAATAATAGTGGGAGACTTTGGCACCACACTGACAGTATTAAATCATCTAGGCAGAAAACTCAGAATATTCATTCTTCTCATCTGCATATGGAAAATACTCTAAAAACCAACCATGTGCTCAGCCATAAAGCAATTCTCAACAAATTAAAAAAACATACCAGTGACACTCAGACCACAGTGAAATCAAAATAGAGATTATATCAACAAACTCTCTCAAAACCATACAATTACATGGAAATGAAACAATCTGCTTCTGAATGACTTTTGGGTAAACAATGAAATTAAGGTAGAAATCAAGAAATTCTTTGAACTGAATGAAAACAAATGTACAACATACCAGAATCTCTGGGTCATAGCTAAAGTAGTGTTAAGAGGAAACTTTATAGCAATAAATTCCCACAAAAAAGTTACAAAGATCTCAAATTAACAACCTAACATCACACCTAGAGGAACTAAAAAAAAACAGAGCAGACCAACCTCAAAACTAATAGGAGAAAAGAAATCACCCAAATTAGATCTAAACTGAACAAAATTGAGATACTAAAAAAATCATATGAAAGATCAATAAAACCAAATGTTTTTAAAGGGTAAAGATTGATAGACCACTAGCTAGACTATTTAAAAAAAGAGAGAAGATAAAATAAACAGAATCAGAAATGACAAAGGGGACATTAGCACTGACTCCACAGAAATGTAAAAAATCCTGAGACAATTACAAATACCTCTGTGCACACAAGGTAGCAAACCTAAAATAAATGGATAAATTTCTGAAAACATATAATCTCTTAAGATTGAACCAAGAAGAAATTGAAACCCTTATGGATCAATAAGGAGTCTCAAAATGGAATTATTAATAAAAACCTACCAACCAGAAAAAGCCCTGCACCAGATGAATTCACAGGTGAATTCTACCAATATAAAGAAAAGCTGGTACCATTCCTACTGAAACTATGTCAGAAAGTTGAAGGGAAGGGATTCCTCCCTAACTCATTCTTAAGGCAAGCGTCATTCTGGTACCAAACTCTGGCAGAGATGCAGTGAAAACAGGAAACTTCAGGTCAATATTCCTAATGAACATAGATGCAAAAGTTCTCAACAAAATATGAGCAAACTGAATCCAGTAGCACATAAAAAAGCTAATCCTCCATGATCAAGGAGGCTTTACTCCTGGAATGCGAGGTTGGTTCAACATACATATGAAAATCAGTGAATGTAATTCATCACATAAACATAACTAAAAACAAAAGCTACATGATTATCTCAATGATGCAAAAATGATTTCAATAAAATTCAATATCCCTTCATTTTGAAACCATCAACAAACTAGTCATCAAAAGAACATACTTCAAAATAGTAAGACCCATCTATAACAAATCTACAGCCAGTATTATACAGAACAGGCAAAAGCTGGATGGATTCCCCTTGTAAACCACAACAAGACAAGGATGTCTACTCTCACTACTCCTATTCAACATCATTCTGGAAGTCCTTGCCAGATTAATCAGTCAGGAGAAAGAAAAAAAGCATCCAGAAGGAAAAGAGGAAGTAAAACTATCTCTTTGAAGATAATATGATTCTATACCCATAAAATCCCATAGTCTCTGCCCAAAGGTTCCTAGATATGATAAATAATTTCAGCAAAGTTTCAAGATACAAAATCAGTGTACAAAAATAAGTAACATTTCTATACACCAATTGTGTCCAAGCTGAGAGCCAAATAAAAAATGCAATTTTATTCACATCAGTGGTTCAAAGAATAAAATACCTAGGAATACACCTAACCAGAGAGGTGAAAGAGCTCTACAATTGGAATTACAGAACACTACTGAAAGAAATCAGTGATGACACAAAAAAAATGGAAAAACATTCCATGCTCATGATTAGAAAGAATCAATGTTGTAAAAATAGCCATACTGCCTAAAGCAATTTACAGATTCAATGTTATTCCTATCAGGTTACCAATGACATTTTTCACAGAAGTAGAAAAAAAGTATTCTAAAATTCATGTGAAACCAAAAAGAGTTCAAATAGCCAAAGCAATTTGAAATAAAAAGGATAAAGTCACAGGCATTATACTACCAAACTTCGAACTATACTACAAGGCTACATTAACTAAGATGGCATCATACTAGAACAGAAATAGGCACATAAACTAGTGGAACAGGTTAGAGAACCCAGAAATAAAGTTGCATCTAATTTTTGACAAAGTTAACAATAACAAGCAATTGGAAAAGGACTCCATTCAATAAATGGTGCTAGTATAAGTGTATAGCCATATGCAGAAGATTAAAACCAGACCCCTTCCTTTCACCCAATACAAAAATTGACTCATCATGAATTAAAGACTTAAAACCTAAAACTAAAAAACCCTAGAAGAATACATAGGAAATACCATTCTGGACATAGGGCCTGGCAAAGATTTCATGATGAAAACTCTGAAAACAATTGCAACAAAAACAAAAACTGACAAGTGCAATTAAACTAAAAAGCTTCAGGATAGCAAAAGAAACTATCAATAGAGTAAACAGACAACCTAGAGTATGGGTGATAATATTTGCCAACTATACATCAGAGAAAGATCTAATATCTAGAATCTATAAGGAGTTTAAACAATACAACAAACAAAACCATTAAGAAATGGGCAAAGGATATTATATTAGTCAATTTTCACACTGTATAAAGAAATACCTGAGACTGGATAATTTATGAAGAAAAGAGGTTTAATTGGTTTATGGTTTTGCAATCTGTTCAGGAAGCATGATGCTGGCATCTGCTTAGCTTCTGAGGCTGCCTCAGGAAATTTGGCAAAGACATAGGATCAGCCTAGATGCCCATCAGTTGTGGACTAGATGAAGAAAATTTGGTACTTGTACACTACAGAATACTACACAACCATAAAAAGAATTCCATGGCCTTCACAGCAGTATGTATGGAGGTGGAGACTATTATCCTAAGCAAATTAATGCAGGAACAGAAAACCAAATACTCCATGTTTATCCTTCTAAGTGTGTGCTAAACATTGAGGACGTATGAACACGAAGGGAACAAAAGACAACAGGGACTACTTGAAGGTAGAGTGTGGAGGGTCAGGATCAAAAAATACTTATCAGGTATGCTCATTACCTGGGTGACTCGATAATCTGTAAACTAAACCCCAAAACACACAATTTACCCATTTAATAAATCTGCACATGTGTCCCCTGAAACTAAGATACAAGTTGGAAAAAACAAAGTGAAGAAAAATATTTTATTTTTGTTTGTAATAATATGCTTTGAATAGTCTAGATATTTTTCTGCTGGTTTATGGACCTACCTTTTTTTTTTTTTTTTTTTGGAGACAGAGTTTTACTGTCTCCCAGGCTGGAGTGCAATGGCACAATCTTGGCTCACTGCAACCTCTGCCTCCCAGGTTCAAGTGATTCTCCTGCCTCAGCCTCCCAAGTAGCTGAGATTACAGGTGCCTGCCACCACGCTTGGCTATTTTTTGTATTATTAGTAGAGACAGGGTTTCACCATGTTGGCCAGGCTGGTCTCAAACACTTGACCTCAGGTGATCTGCCTGCCTCACCTCCCAAAGTGCTGGGATTACAGGTGTGAGCCACTGCACCCAGCCATGGACCTACATTTTTGTTTAATGTTATGCATAGTGAAAGATAATTATAGCAAGTCGCATCTTCAAGGCAAGTGCCAATGTCAATCTCATTGAACCTCTTTGAATTAGTTTACTATCCTAAACTGAGATTTATAGTTTATTCAAGTCAAAAAGTGTGCTTGAATTAAGATGGCAAACATTGTTTAAGTGAAATGCCAGAGCATTTTAATTTTGTTACTGTGGCCCAAGGGAATTAAAACAGATATTATGCCCTGAATCCCAGTGTCACTGACTGCCTGTGAACCATATCAGACCCAATATCAACAAAGGTCTCTTCAGCTAAGACTTCCTAATGTTAGAAAGACAAGGACAGTAGGATCTCTAAAGCCCTTGTCATAATGGCCTACACAATCAATGTCACTGCCACAAACTCCTTCAGCCAGGCCGCTAAGGCATCTGCCGTCATCACTGACACTAATCTCAGCTGGAGAAGCTGTATGGCGACTACAACACTGCATCCACATAGTAACAGAACCATGCACTCTGCCCAACTGATGCCCACAGGCCCATGATCAGGTGAAAGGTTTCCCCTATGAAAGTCACTCTCTGACATTTAGAATAAGAGACTGTACCAGAAAATGCAGAAGCATTAATGAGGGACTATAAGAAACAGGAAAACACAAAGGAACACAGTGCCACTGATGAGAGTTTCCCATTATCTGAGAATTTCCCCAAATTTACAGAAATTTGAGTTTATTGAAAAGGAATTTAAAATAATGATCTTAGGAAAACCAAGAGAGACAAAAGAGAATACAAGTAGACAATTCAGTGAAATCAAAATAATTCATGAGCTCATGAATGAGAAATTCAACAAAGAAATAGATATTATAAAAAAGAATCGGAAATCTTGGAGACAAAGAATTCAATTAAGCCAAAAAAATCAGTTGAGAGCTTTAATAAGTAGACTAGATAAAGCAGAAAAAAGAATCTGTGAACTTGAAAATCAGTCTTTTGAAATAACTCATTCACAGGAAGAAATGAAAAAAGAATGGAAAAACTGAAGACAGCCTATGAGATTTATGGGACACCGTTAAGTGAAGAAGCATTTGCATTATGTAATTCAAGAAGGGAAGAGACAGAGAAAGAAACTGAAGGCTTATTTAATGAAATAATTTTAAAAAAACTTACAACTTACTAAGTATTGGGAGAGAGATGGATATTTGGATCCATAAAGCTCACAGACCCCAAAATAGATTAATCCAAAGAGGCACATTATAATCAAATTGTCAAAAAATTTTGACAGAATTTTTAAAGCAACAAAGAAAAGCATCAAATTACATATAAGGGAGTTTCCATAGACCATCAGCAGATTTCTCAGTAGAAGCCTTGCAGGCCAGGGGAGAATGGTGTGGTGCTGTAAGGAATAAGAAAAACAAAACCAAAACTGCTAGCCAAGACATGCTGTCCTTCAGGGATGAAGGATAAATAAAGTGTTTCACAAATAAAAGCCTAAGGAATTAATTATTATTAGACCTGCCTTATAAGAAATACTTAAGGAAATCCTTCAGAGAGAAACAAAAGGATGATTATCCCTAACATGAATACATATGAAAGTGTAAAACTTTCTTCTAGTGGTAATGATGGTTTATAAATCATACATGCCCCTAGTATGAAGGTTAAAAGCCAAAATAAGTAAATAGCCAATATGTTGGTTAGAAGCACACAATATAAAAAGATGCAAATTTGACAAACAAATTGTGTATCAGGAGGAGCATAAAAATCTAGAGGTTTTGTATGCAACAGAAGTTTTTATCAGCTTAGAAATGTGTATTAAAAGATTGTAACCAAACAGCTTAGCTTCAAACCGCACTTTAAAACCTTTTTTTCCTTTCTTTCTTTCCTCTTTTCTCCCCAGTCTCAGGATATAGTGTTGAGAGAAGCCACACATGCATTTTCCAGAATGTGCTGTGAACCTCCATTCCCTCTCCCTTTCCCACTTTATCCTCCTATGCCTTATCCACATTTATTTACCTAAATGCTTGTTAAATGCACATCATGCTCACTTATCTGATCATATATTTTCTTAGAAGCCCCAGGACATGAATACTGACACAGAACAGACACCTGCAGAATTCTCTCCCTATAGAGGCTACCAAAAATCATAACTAGCAAAGGGTCCAGCTGCTCACTGCTTGTAGAAAGAACACAAAATAACAAGAGTGAGGTGTGATAAAAAAAGAGGAGACTTTATTATCCATGCTAGCAAGGGGAAGAGTGGAAATTATTTTGGAAGAATTCCACCCACTGTTCCCCTTGCTAGCACAGATAAATCTCTTCTCTTTTTATCTATCATACTTTGTTCTTATGATTTTGGCTTCTTTCTACAAGTGACAAGCAGCCGGAGCCTTTACTGGTTACAAGATACCGTATGTAAACCTCATGGCAACCACGAAACAAAAATCTACAGCAGATACACAAATGATAAAGTGAAAGGAATCAAAGCCTAGCACTAAAGAAATTATCAAATAACAAAAGTAGACAAGAGAGGAAAAAAGGAACAAATAAGCTACAAAATAACTAGAAGAGAAAATTGCCATAGTAAGTTCTTACTTATCAATAATAAATTTGACTGTAAATGGATTTTATTCTCCAACCAAAATCACATAGTTGCTGAATGAATTAAGATCCACTGAAGTGACAAGACTTAAGGATAGACACATTTGTGTAAATGTAATGTAAAATTAGACATTTTTATGGAGTAATTTGCTGTAAATTTACCCAAGTAAATTATATATGTTCTAGATCTGACTGTACAATACAGTAGCTACTAGATATATGTGGCCATTTAAAAAAATTAGTTAAAAAAACACACAGTATCAATTTCTCAGAAATACTAACCCATTTCAAGAGTTTAATAGTCACAGGTACCTATCATATTGGAGAGATCAGTTTATTGGAGAGTGCTGTCCTAGATTATTGTTGACTACTAAATGTGTAGATAATTTCTGCTGAGAATGATGTTACCTAGTTTTATCCATGTCCCCACAAAGGACATGAACTCATCTTTTTTATGGCTGCATAGTATTCCATGGTGTATATGTGCCACATTTTCTTTATCTAGTCTATCATCGATGGACATTTGGGTTGGTTCCAAGTCTTTACTGTTGTGAACAGTGCTGAAATAAATATATATACGTGCATGTGTCTTTGCAATAGAATGATATATAATTCTTTGAGTATATACCCAGTAATGGGATTGCCGGGTCAAATGAAATTTCTATTTCTAGGTCCTTGAGGAAGCACTACACTGTCTTCCACAATGGTTGAACTAATTTACACTCCCACCAACAGTGTAAAAGTGTTTCTTTTTCTCTACATCCTCTCCAGCATCTGTTATCTTCAGATTTTTTAATGATCACCATTCTAACTGGCGTGAAGTGGTATCTCAATGTGGTTTTGATTTGCATTTCTCTAATAATCCATGATGATGAGCAGTTTTTCATGTTTGTTGGCCTCATATATGTCTTCTTTTGAAAAGTGTCTTTTCATATCCTTCGCCCACTTTTGGATGGTTTTGTTTTTTTCTTGTAAATCTGTTTTAGTTCTTTGTAGATTCTGGATGTTAGCCCTTTGTCAGAAGGGTAGATTGCAAAAATTTTTTTCCCATTCTGTTGGTTGCTGGTTCACTCTAATATTGTTTCTTTTGCTGTGCAGAAGCTCTGGAGTTTAATTAGATCCCATTTGTCTATTTTGGCTTTTGTTGCCATTGCTTTTGGTGTTTAAGTCATGAAGTCCTTGCCTATGCCTATGTCCTGAATGGTTTTGCCTAGATTTTCTTCTAGGGTTTTTCTGGTGTTAGGTCTTATGTTTAAATCTTTAATCCATTTGGAGTTAATTTTAGTGTAAGGTGTCAGGAAGGGGTCCAGTTTCTGCTTTCTGCACATGGCTAGCCAGTTTTCCCAACACCATTTATTAAACAGGGAATCCTTTCCCCATAGCATGTTTTTGTCAGGTTTGTCAAAGATCAGATGGTTGTAGATGTGGAGTGTTGCTTCTGGGGTCTATATCTCTGTTTTGGTACCAGTACCATGCTGTTTTGATTACTGTAGCCTCATAGTATAGTTTGAAGTCCAGTAGTGTGATGCCTCTGGCTTTGTTCTTTTTGCTAAGAATCCATCTGGATATGCGGGCTCTCTTTTGGTTCCATATGAAGTTTAAGGTGTTTTTTTTCCAGTTCTGTGAAGAAGGTCATTGGTAGCTTGATGGGGATAGCATTGAATTTGTAAATTGCTTTGGGCACTATGGCCATTTTCAGGATATTGATTCTTCCTAACCGTGGACATGGAATGTTTCTCCATCTGTTTGTGTCCTCTCTTATTTCATTGAGCAGTGGTTTGTAGTTCTCCCTGAAGAGGTCCTTTACGTTTTTGTTAGTTGTATTCCTAGGTATTTTATTCTCTTTGTAGCAGTTGTGAATGGCAGTTTGTTCTTGATTTGGCTCTCTTTAAGTCTGTTAATGGTGTATAGGAATGCTTGTGATTTTTGCACATTGATTTTGTATCCTAAGACTTTGCTGAAGTTGCTTATCAGTTTCAGGAGATTTTGGGCTGAGAGGATGGAGTCTTCTAGATATACAATCATGTCGTCTGCAAATAGAGACAATTTGACTTCTTTGTTTCCTATTTGAATACCCTTTATTTCTTTTTCTTGTCTGATTGCTCTGGATAGTACTTCCAATACTATATTGAATAGGAGTGGTAAGAGAGGGCATCCTTGTCTAGTGCCAGATTTCAAAGGTAATGCTTCCAGTTTTTGCCCATTCAGCACTATATTGGCTGTTGGTTTGTCGTAAATAGCTTTTATTATTTTGAGATACGTTCCATCAATACCTAGTTTATTGAGGGTTTTTAGCATAAAGCACTATTGAATTTTATCAAAGGCCTTCTCTGCATCAATTGAGATAATCATGTGGTTTTTGTCTTTGTTTCTGTTTATGTGGTAAATTACGTTTATAGACTTCCGTATGTTGAACCAGCCTTGCATCCCCGGTATGAAGCCTACTTGATCATGGTGGATAAGCTTTTTGATGTGCTGTTGCTATCGGTTTGTCAGTATTTTATTGAGGATTTTTGCATCTATGTTCATCATGGATATTGGCCTGAAGTTTTCTTTTCTTGCTGAGTCTCTGCCGGGTTTTGGTATCAGGATGATTTTGGTCTCATAAAATGATTTTGGAAGGATTTCCTCTTTTTGGATTGTTTGGAATAGTTTCAGAAGGAGTGGTACCAGCTCCTCTTTGTATGTCTGGTAGAATTCGGCTGTGTACCCATCTGGACCTCGGCGTTTTTTAGGTGGTAGGCTCTTAATTGCTGCCTCAACTTCAGACCTTGTTATTGGTCTATTCAGGGTTTTGACTTCTTCCTGGTTTATGCTTGGGAGGGTGCAAGTGTTGAGGAATTTATCCATTTCTTCCAGGTTTACTAGTTTATGTGCATAGAGTTGTTTTAATAATCTCTGATGGTGATTTGTATTTCTGTGGAATCTGTGGTGATATCCCCTTTATCATTTTTTATTGCATCAGTTTGATTCCTCTCTCTTTTCTTTTTTATTAATCTGGCTAGGTGTCTGTCTATTTTGTTCATTTTTTTTTGAAAGAACCAGCTCCTGGATTTATTGATTTTTTGAAGGGTTTTTTGTGTCTCTATCTTCTTCAGTTCTGCTCTGATCTTAGTTATTTCTTGTCTTCTGCTAGGTTTTGAGTTTTTGTGATCTTGTTCCTCTCGCTCTTTCAATTTTAATGATAGGGTGTTGATTTTAGATCTTTTCTTTCTTCTCATATGGGCATTTATTGCTATATATATTCCTCTGGACACTGCTTTAAATGTGTCCCAGAGATTCTGGTATGTTGTGTCTTCTTTCTCGTTGGTTTTGAAGAACATATTTATTTCTGCCTTCATTTCATCATTTATCCAGTCAACATTCAAGAGCCAGTTGTTCAGTTTCCATGAAGCTTTGTGGTTCTGGGTTAGTTTCTGAATTCTGAGTTCTAACTTGATTGCACTGTGGTCTGAGAGATTGTTTGTTATGATTTCTGTTCTTTTGCATTTGCTGAGGAGTGATTTACTTCTGATTATGTGGTCAATTTTACAGTAGGTGTGATGTGGTGCTGAGAAGAATGTATATTCTTTGGTTTTGGGGTGGAAATGTAAATGTCTATTAGGTTTATTTGGTCCCGGTCTGAGTTCAAGTCCTGGATATCCTTGTTAATTTCCTGTCTCGTTGATCTGTCTAATATTGACAATTTGGTGTTAAAGTCTCCCTCTGTTCTTGTGTGGGAGTCTAAGTCTGTTTGTAAGTCATTAAGAACTTGCTCTATGTATCTGGGTGCTCCTGCATTGGATGCATATATATTTAGGATCGTTAGCGCTTGTTGCATTGATCCTTTTACCATTATGTAATGTCCTTCTTTGTCTCTTTTGATCTTTGTCAGTTTAAAATCTATTTTATCAGAGACGAGAATTGCAACTCCTGCTTTTTTTTACCAAGCAAATGCTCTCCATTTGCTTGGTAAATCTTCCTCTATCCCTTTATTTTGAGCCTTTGTGTATCCTTGCTCATGAGATGGGTTTCCTGGATACAGCACACCAATGGGTTTTGACTTTTTATCCAATTCGCCAGTCTGTGTCTTTTGATTGGGGCATTTAGCCCATTTACATTTGGGTTAATATTGTTATGCGTGAATTTGATCTTGCCATTTTGATGCTAGCTGACTGTTTTGTCCATTAGTTGGTGGCGTTTCTTCATTGTGTTGATGCTCTTTGCCATTTGGTATGTTTTTGAAGTGGCTGGTATTGGTTGTCCCTTTCTATGTTTAGTGCCTCTTTCAGGAGCTCTTGTAAAGCAGGCCTGGTGGTGATGAAATCTCTGAGTATTTGCTTGTTCATAAAGGATTTTATTTTTCCTTCACTTATGAAGCTTTGTTTGGCTGGGTATGAAATTATGGGTTGAAAGTTCTTTTCTTTAAGGATGTTGAATATTGGCCCCCACTCTCTTCTGATTTGTATGGTTTCTGCTGAGTGAGCTTCTGTGAGTCTTGTGTGCTTCCCTTTCTCTCTGGCTGCCCTTAGCATTTTCTCCTTGACTTCAGCCCTGGTGAATCTGACGACTATGTGCCTTGGGGTTGCTCTTCTTGAGGAATATCTTTGTGATGTTCTCGGTATTTCCTGGGCTTGAATATTGGTCTGCCTTGCTAGGTTTGGGAAGTTTTCCTGGATATTATCCTGAAGAGTATTTTCCAGCTTGGATTCATTCTCTTTGTCACATTCAGGTACACCTATCAAACGTAGATTAGGTCTTTTCATATAGTCCCATATTTCTTGGAGACTCTGTTCATTCTTTTGTACCCTTTTTTCCTCTAGTCTTGCCTTCTCGTTTTATTTCATTGAGTTGATCTTTGACCTCTGATATCCTTTCTTCTGCTTGGTCAATTTGGCTGTTGAAACTTGTGTGTGCTTCACAAAGTTCTCGTGTTGTGTTTTTCAGCTCCATCAATTCACTTATATTTCTCTCTAAGTTGTTTATTGTCATTAGCATTTCATCAAATCTTTTGTCAACGTTCTTAGTTTCTTCGCATTGGGTTAGAACATGTTCTTTTAGCTCAGAGAAGTTTGTTATTACCCACCTTCTGAAGCCTGATTCTATCAATTCGTCACACTCATTCTCCATCCAGCATTGTTCCCTTGATGGTGAGGAGCTGTGATCCCTTGTAGGAGGAGAGGCATTCTGGTTTTGGCTGTTTTCATCCTTTTTGCGCTGGTTTCTTCCTATCTTTGTGGATTTATCCACCTGTCATCTTTGCAGTTGTTGACTTTCAAATTGGATCTCTGAGTGGATGTCCATTTTGTTGATGATGTAGTTATTTCTTTCTGTTTCTTAGTTTTCCTTCTAACATTCAAGCCCCTCTGCTGTAGGACTGCTGAGGTCCCCTCTGGGCCCTGCTTGCCTGAGGATCACCTGCAGCGGCTGCAGAGCAGTAAACATTGCTGCCAGTTTCTTCTTCTGCTATCTTTGTTCCAGAAGGATACATGCCATATGTCAGTCTGAGCTGTCCTTTATGAGGTGACTCTTTGTATATATGGGGGTCAGTGAGCTGCTTCAGGACAGTCTGTCCTTTATAGAAGCTCAAGTGCTGAGCTGTGAGCTCTGTTGTTCCATCCAAAGCTGCTGGGCAGGTACGTTTAAGTCTGCTGCAGCAGAACTCGTAAACCCCTTTTTAAATTTTTCCCAGGTGTTCTGTCCTGGGGATTTAGGGCTTTATTTATGAGTTTCTATTGTGCTGCTGCCTTTTTTCAGTGCTGCCCTGCCAAGTGAGGAGGCAGCCTAGTCACTGTGTGCCTGCAAAGGCTTTGCTGAGCTGCTGTGGACTCCGCCCAGCTGCTGTGTGAACTTCTCTGCAGTCCTGTTTATACGGGTATGGTTAGAACTGCCTCGGCAATGGCTGCCCACCTTTATAATAGTGGACTCTCTCTGTAATGGTGGGCTGCCTTGGCAATGGCGGGCTGCCTCAGCAATGGCGGACTACCTCCGTAGTGGTGGACTGCCTCGGTAATTGCAGACGCCCCTCCCCCACAGAGCTGGAACATCCCAGGTTCAGCTGTGTAGGCTGTGAAACTCTCAATCCAGAGCATTTCAGATTGCTGTTTTTCTGTGGGGGTGGGACCAGTCGAGCCTGATCACGTGGCTCCATGCCTCAGACCTCTTTTTTTGTTTTTTAGTTGAACAGGTGACTCTGTCTCCCAAGTGTTCCAGTCGCCTGTTGAAAAGGCGCTTGGATCTGTGTGATTTCCCGTGCAGTGACCCACTGCACTGGCTCAAAGAGCTGCACTGAGATTTGTGGTGCTTTTTTGCCTGGGAATCTCTTGGCCTGACTCCCTGTTTCAGTCCCCTGTTTTATCAGTTGAATGGGTGACACTGTATCCCAGGAGCTCCAATCACCAGCTAAAATGACACCCGGACCCGTGTATTTTGTGCCGAGAACCACCTTGCTGGGCAAAACAGCAGCCCTGGGCAAAACAGCGGCACCGGGCAAAACAGCCACACTGGTGATCCATGGGGCTCCTCTGCCTGGGAATCTCCTGGTTTGTGGGCAATAAAAATCCATCTGGAAATGCGGCGTCCACTCACCCACCACACTTTTGCTGGCAGCTGCAATCATAAGCTGCTCCTAATTGACCATCTTGGATCCCCCCCGCAGTCTATGTCTTTTAGTGGATAATTTAGCTCATTTACATTTAAGGTTAATATTGTTATGTGTGAATTTGATCATGTCATCATGATGCTAGCTGGTTATTTTGCAGACTTGTTTATGTGGTTGCTTCATAGTGTCACTGGTCTGTGTACTTCTGTGTATGTTTTTGTAGTGGCTTGTAATGGTTTTTCCTTTCCATATTTAGTGGTTCTTTCAGGAGTTCCTGTAAGGCAGGCCTGGTGGTAGTGAATTCCCTCAGCATTTTCTTGTCTCTAAAGAATCTTATTTCTCCTCCAATTAGGAAGCTTAGTTTGATAGGATGTCAAATACTGGGCCAAAAATTATTTTCTTTAAGAATGTTGAATATTGGCCCCAATTTCTTCTGGCTTTTAGAGTTTCTACTGAGAGGTCTGCTGTTAGTCTGATGTACTTTCCTTAGTAGGTGACCTGGCCTTTTCCTCTGGCTGCCCTTAATATTCATTTTATTCATTTTAACTCAGAGAATCTCGTGATTGTGTGTCTTGGAATTGATATTCTCATAGAGTATCTTACTGAGGTTCTCTGCATTTCCTGAATTTGAATGTTGGCCTGTCTTGTTAGGCTGGGGAAGTTCTCCTGGATGATAGCCTGAAATGTATTTTCCAACTTGGTTCCATTCTCCCCGTCACCTTCAGGTACCCCAGTCAATTGTAGGTTTGCTCTGTTTACATAATCCCTTATTACTCAGAGATATTTGTTCCATTTTATTCTTTATTCTCTATTCTTGTCTGTCTTATTTCAGAAAGACAGTCTTCAAACTCTGAGATTCCTTCCTCTGCTTTGTTTATTCTGCTGTTGATACTTGTGATTGCATTGTAAAGTTGTCATATTGTGTTTTTCAGCTCTGTCAGGTGGGTTATATTCTTCCCTAATATAATTCTAGCTATTCCTAATTCTAGCTATTCTGGTTATCAGCTCCTATATTGTTTTATCATGATTCTTAGCCTCTTTGCATTGGATTACAATGTGCTCCTTTAGCTCAGTAAAGTTTGTTATTACTCACCTTCTGAAGCCTACTTCTGTCAATTCAGCCAAGAGGCTAAGAATCATGATAATACAGGAGCTGATAACCAGAATAGCCAGTTTAGGCAGGAATATAACCTCAGCCCAGTTCTGTGCCCTTGCTCTAGAGGTGTTGCATTTATTTGAAGGAATAAAGGCACTATGGCCTTTTGCTTTTTCAGCATTTTTGTGTTGATTCTTTCTCATTTGTGGGCTTATCTATCTTCAATTTTTGAGGTTGCTGACCTTTGAATGAGTTTTTTATGGGGTATTTTCTGTTGATGTTGTTGTTTTCTGTTTCTCTTTCTTTTAACAGTCAGGCCACTCTCCTATAAGGCTGCTGTGGTTTGCTGGGGGTCTCCTCCAGAACCTACTTGCATCAGGTTTTTTTTTTTCATACTTGAATGTATCACCAGTAACGGCTGTGAAACAGCAAAGATGTCAGCCTGCTCCTTCCTCTGGAAGCTCTATCCCAGTGGGGTACTGACCTGTTTCTGGCCCAAGCACACCTAAAGGAGGTGTCTCAAGACCTGTTGGGAAGTCTCTCCCAGTTAGGAGGAGTGAGATCAGGGACCAACTTAAAGAAGCAGTTTGGTTGCTTTTTGGTAGAGAAGGTGTGCTGCACTGGAGGGAACCTGTTCTTGTTCAGAAAATCCTCTCCAAAGCCGGCAGAGTGGAATGGCCAAATCAACTGTACCACAGAGATGACAGCCACCCCTCCCCCTGGGAGCTCCATCCCAGGGAAAGTTCAGAGATCTGTCCATATAACCCTAAGTAGAGTGGCTGAAGGCCCCACACGGAGGTCCTGCTCAGTTAGGAGGAATGGATTGGGATCCCACTTAAAGAAGAAGTCTGGCCAGGCACAGTGGCTCACACCTGTAATCCCAGCACTTTGGGAGGCTGAGGCAGGCAAATCATGTGAGGTCAGGAGTTTGAGATCAGCCTGATCATCATGGAGAAATCCTGTCTTTACTAAAAGTACAAAATCAGCTGGGCATTGTGGCACATGCCTGTAATCCCAGCTACTTGGAGGCTGAGGCAGGAGAGTCACTTGAACCCAGGAGGCAGAGGTTGTGGTGAGCCAAGATTGTGCCATTACACTCCAGCCTGGACAACAAGAGCATAACTCCATCTCAAAAGCAAAAAAAGTCTGGGCATGATCTGGCAAAGCAGCTGTCCTGCATCATGTTACATATATTTAGCATAAATAGATAAGTCTCAAATTTCCCAAACTGACCCTTCCTCATCAGGACTGTTTTCACTCTCTAAAATAGGCAGATTGAAATGACTAAGTTTACTGAACTGCAGAGAAGGTGGTCACCCCACCCCTGAGGAGCTTTGTACCAGAGAGAGATCAGAGCTCTCTCTGTATAATCCTGGCTGGAGTGGATGAAGTTCCCACAGAGAGTCTCAACCCAGTGAAAAGGAATAGATTGGTGTCCTGCGTAAAGAAGCAGCCTGGCCACAACCTGGTAAAGTAGCTATTCTTCATTGTGAGGAATCCTTCCTCCTCCTTTGGATTTGGACTCTCCAAAGCTCAAAGGTTGGAATGGCTGAGTTGACTGAACCACAGAGATGGCAGCCGCCCCTCCCACCAGGAACTTTATTCCACCTCAGGCAGACTTCAGCCTGTTGCAGTTGGCTGGCTAGAATTACAAGCCAGTGGGTCTTTGCTTGTATGGTGCCATGGAAATGGGGCCTACAGAATGACACTGCTTGGCTCTCTGAATTTACCACTCTTTTGAGGTGTACATACAAATGGATCTCACACCTTGCTGGGGATACTAGGGCTGGTTGGAGTATGTAAAACTCCTGAGTTCTCTGTGTGCCTGAGCAACTGCTCTGCCAAGACTCCACACAGCTTTGTGTATCAGACCCAAGGCCCTGATAGCATGGGCTCAACAGAGGATCCCATTATTAGTGGGTTGCAGTGATCTGTGGGAGAAGTGTGATTTCCTGAGCAGGGTTGCATAATCATTCACCACTTCCCTTAGCTGGGGGTGGGTTTTTTTTTCTGGTTGTGTGCCACTCCTTGGTCACTGTTTCCCTACCCTGCTTTTCTTCATTCTCTATGGGTCTAGTTGTTTGCCTAGTCAATCCCAATGTGAGAACCTGGATATTTTAGTTGAAAGTGCTGAACTCATTCGCCACTTTCATTCCTTTTTGTGAGTGCCATGGACCACAGCTGCTTCTAATCAGCCATCTGGGCCCCTCTCATACCACCTATTGATCTTCGGTTGGGAAAAGTAGTTGTGTGAATTTGTTCAGTTCATTGGAGAATCTTTAGCACCCTAGGCTAAGGATTAATTGCCTATAGTGCACCACATTCATTGTAATAGCCAAAAATGTTTCTACATATTTCCACATACTTCAAGCAGGGTACTTAATTCTCACTCTATTTGAGGATGACAGTACCATAAAAATGCACCACTATGTATGGTTCTTAAAATAGTGTTTGATCTTATATATTTCCAATTTTTAAAGTTAGATATATTTAAATCATCTGAAATATTTTATTATTTATTTTGCTATTTTATTGTGGTATAACATACAAACTCTACTTCCAGAATTAAGTTTTAAAGAGAATAATTTGATGAATTTTCACCCATATATTATACCTCTGTAATCACTATCCAGGTTAAGATTTTAAACATTTCTAGTACCTCATAAATATTCATGCTCTTTTCAATCAACCTCCTCTCAGAGGTAACTACTACTCTAACTTCTATCTCTGTTTTTGAAGTCCATACAAAAGGAATTATAATTGGTGCTATTCTATGCATACCTTTAACTCAACAGTGTTTTTCAACTTTATCCGTGTTGATACATTTTTCAATAGTTCATTTCCTTTGATTGTTAGTTATTCCATTTTATCACACTTGGTTTAACCATTCAGCCATTGAAGTACACTTGTTTCCATTTTTTGTGTGTTATGAATAAAGCTGCAGTGAACATCCTTGTACATGTCTTTGACATATAAATATAGTTGTTACTCAGTATCCACAGAGGATTGGTTTCAGGACCTCTCATAGATACCAAAATCTGCAGAGGCTCAGGTTGCTTACATAAAATGCCATAGTATTTGCATATAACCCATTCACACCCTCTTACATACTTTAAATCATCTCTAGATTACTTACAATACGAATACACTATAAATGCTATGTAAACAGTTTTTGTATTGTGTTTTATTTGTATTATTTTTCTTGTATTGTTAATTTTTAAAATATTTTTAATCCAGGTGGTTGAATGCATGAATGTGGAACCATGGATAAGGAAGGCTGACTCTGTGTGTGTGTGTGTGTGTGTGTGTGTGTAAATAAAACTTTAATACACACTGACACATATACATGCACAAACTCATTTATCTTGGGTATAGGAGTAGGAATAAAATTGCTGGGGTCATAAGACAGGCATATATTTAGTGTAAATAGATAATGCCAAAATTTTCCAAACTGATTGTATAAATCTACACTCCCACCATGATCTTCTGTTCATCAAAGTCCACCATAAAAGAAGTAAAAGGGAAAGCCACAAACTAGTAAAAAATATTCAACCAAAGACTAATATCTAAAATATATAAAGAATTTCTATAAATTAATACCAAAAAAAGACAAACAACCCAATTTTTTTAATGGGCAAAAGACTTGAATAAGTATTTCAGAAGAGGATATCCAAATGGCCAATAAGCTCATGAAAAGGTGCTCAGTATCATTAGTAATCAAAGCAATACAAAATAAAATCACAATAAAATACCACTACACATGATACACTTTGCAAGAATAGACTAATGCAGCATACCAACTAGAAGGGTTAAAATTAAAAACATTGGGAATATCTAATATTTTTAAATAATTCAAAAATTAGGCTTCCTAAAGAGATTTTTATTTACTTGTTATTGTTCAGCACTTCTGCCCCAATATTATGAAGTAGGCATTATTTCTTCTACTTTACAGATGAAGAAACAGGTTGAGAATGTCTGATTTGCAAAGTGATTTTCTATGAAGTGATAGAGATGAGACTTAAACTCAGAAATTCTGATGACAGGTCCTTTTTTTCACCTCAGTCTACCCTTTGGCACAGATAGAATAAACGCTTTCAGGTTCATATTACTTTTGAAAATCATTGGCATATCTTTGGCAAGATTAGCAAAATGTGACACTATTGTGGCAACAAGCTCCATACCAGACTAAAACAGTTCAAGAAGTGAGAATATCTAAATTTCCACTTATTTATGAGATTAGAATATGCAGACAATGTTACAAGCAGTCGGATCTCACTTCTCCAAGGGTGTTATCAGTGTCACCTATGAAAATTCTTGCAACTTGGTAAGCATGGTTAATTATGAACAGAGCCCTGGCAGAAATGTGTTACACATCTGACTGCAGCATCATAC
The DNA here is from genome assembly GCA_963574635.1 of Cheracebus regulus. Lineage (NCBI taxonomy): Eukaryota > Metazoa > Chordata > Mammalia > Primates > Pitheciidae > Cheracebus > Cheracebus regulus. The sequence goes on along the minus strand of CAUYQU010031986.1, from coordinate 34,770 downwards.
TGTGAATCAATGGAAAGGGCACAAGTCTTGAAATCAGATGAAATGAGTTTGAGATCTAGCATTGCCACTTGTTAGTTGATTAAGTGCAACCTTAGGCAAGGTACTTAATCTCTGTTTTATTTTCTTTATAAAACAATACACCTATCTCATGCTTTTGGAGTTTTAGATAAAAGCCAGATTATAGAGATAATTATCCAGAGAATATTATAAGACAAATGGATACCTGAGCTTCAAGGGTAGGTAACTAATAATTTCATTAAAGTAGTTATTGTTGGTTTTAATCTTCTCTATTAACCTTAGATAATAAAGTCTTACCTTTCACTTTTGCTTTCAGTTCCACTTGTCCTACACAGACAAGGAGCGCTATGAAAATGAAGAGAGACCTGAGGTCCAGAAGCAGATGCTTGTTGATATGGCCAAAAAGCTACCAGTTTACACAAGAACTGGAAGTGGAGGTCAGTTCATCCAAAGTCAGCTAGAGAGGCAGTTCAGCAAGCATCTCAGAAAGGCTAAGTCATATATGTTTTCAAACTAGTCCTTTGTTTTCCCCTCTCATCTTCTGAAAGCCGCTATGGAGATTGTTCTCAACATTTTATTTTAAAAAAATGTTAAATACATCAAAGCTGGAAGAATTATATAGTAAATGCCTGAAGAACCAAGGTTCTTCTGATTTGTCATCCTAATGTTTCTAATAAGGATGATTATGTTTCACATTTCAAGGATTTAGAAAGTTTACTGTCAGACACTTATATTCATTGGTTCATCATTTTTTCAGCAAATATTTATTAAGGTATATGGCAATTGGGGAAATTTTAAAACGGGATTCTACTGCTAACATTTTACTATGTTGCTTCATCACATATCTGTCCACATATGCATACCTCTATTTATCTTCCCTCAAGGTGTCTTATTTTTCTGATACATTTCAAAGTAAATAGATGACATCAGTAAGACAACTACCTAAATATTTTATTCTATTTTGGTAAAATTTACATACAAAACATGCATAATCTTAAGTGTACAATTCTGTGTGTTTTAAAAAATGTACATATCTGTGTAACTAAACCCCTATTAAAATTACCATCGCCCCAGAAAGATCTGTCATGCATCATTTACAGTCAGTCCCACCTCACTTCACTCCCCACAGACAACCACTATTCTGATAGCTTTTCACTATAAATTAGTTTTGCCTCCTCTCAAATTTTATATAATTGAGATCATAGAGTATATGCTCTTGGGTTTGGCTTCTTTTATTCAACATAATGTTTATAAGATTCATCCATCTTTTTGTGTATTTTTTTTATTGCTGAGTAGCATTACATTGTATGAATGCATCACAGTTTATCCATTCAGTAGTTGATACATATTTGGATTGCTTCTAGTGCTTAGTTATTTTGAGTCAGTTATGAATATTATTGTATAAGCAGCTGTGCAAAGACATATCTTCCTTTTTCTTGGGCAAATATCCAATACAGAATTTTACTCTTAAGTTTCATCTACATGACTAAAACAGTAAGTACTTGTTGAACCAATCCTCCACCTTTTAAATTTTGAAAACCTACAGAGATATGGGGAATATGTTAAAAAGTTTGAAAACCAAGGTTCTTCTGAGGTGTCTTCCTAATGTTTCTAATAAGGATAATTATGTTTCGCATTTCAATGCTTTAGAAAGTTTACTGTCAGACACTTATATTCATTTGTTCATCATTTATTGAGCAAATATTTATTAAGATATAAGGTAGTTGGGGGAACTTTAATATGTTCTTGGTATTATATGATATTAAGGACTTGCTATTAATTTTGTTAGAGCAATAACATAGTGGTTATGATTTTTAAAAGTTTTCATGCATATGGAAATATTTATGGTTTGAAGTGACACAGTGTTTGGGATTTGTTTAAAATGCTCAAGTAAAAAGCCAGTGGAAGAGATAGGTGAAACAAAAATGACACAATGTTGATAATTGTTGAATCTGGGTAATGGTACATGGGGTTCATTATACTATTACCTCTACTTTTAACATATGTTTCAAAAATTCAATAATACTAATTTTTTTAAGTGACTACTATTTGTGGGACACTGTTCTTAGCCTTGAAAATGTAGAGTTGAACAGGTAGCCAATGTCCCTTATAGGGTTTAAATTCTGATGAGAAGGAAACAGACAGGAAATTATATAATCTCAGGCAGTCATAAACAAAATAATGTGATAGAGCAGAGGTTACAAAGTAGAGGTATATGGGATGACTTGGGGTCAGAAATAAATTTTGTTTGATCTCCAGTGTGTCTTTTAAAACTTTACATTTCTTGCTAGTTTTTTATGTTTAGGATATTTCTACATAAAAATCCAGATTTTCTGCTTTTCTTGATAACTGAGATGATATTTCTTGATAACTGAGATGTGCCACGTGGCACAAATTAGCTGGAACTGAGTAGTGGCACACCTCTTCAGAGAGAACATGAATTCTCAGGTTTCACATAATCCCCAGCCAGCTGCCTCCTTTACTACTCACTATTCCCTGGAACCTTGAGGTATTCACAGTTCCCAGGATAGCCAGGAATAGGAAAGGCTTCTCTGAGGAAATACCATTTGAAGACTTAAATGATAAGGATTTAGTCATGTATTTTAGTCAGAGTTCTCCAGATAAATAGAGCCAATATAATTGTTTATCCATCTATCTGGAAGGTGAGAAGTCCCATGGTCCGCCATCTGCAAGATGGAGAATCAGAAAAGCTGGTAATGTAGTTACAGTCTGAGCTAAATGGTTTAAGAACAAGTAGTGCTGATGGTGTAAGCCCCAGTCTAAGGGCAGAAAAGTGATGTCCCATCTCATTCAGTCAGGCAAAAATGCAAATTTTCTCATCCTCCACATTTTAGTTCTGTTCAGGTCCTCAAAGGATTGGATGAGGCCCACCTGCATTGGGGAGGACAGTCTGCTTTGTACAATCTAGATTCAAATGCTAATCTTACCCAGAAACCCCTTCACAGGGACACTTAGAAATAATATTTAACTAAATATCTAGGTACTCTATGACCCAGTCAAGTTAACACACAAAATTAACTATCACAAGTTCAGCCCTTGTCAACTTGGCACCCATACAGATCTCCTAAACCATACTCTCCACCTAAAGACAATAACAAGGTCACAATTTTACCTAACGTGATACAACTATCATGCATTCAACTGAAAACACAGTAATCCCTTCCATGGAAGAAGTGATAAAATTCTTGAGTAAGTTTGCTTTTCTCCTTGATATTTTCTGACTTAAAAACTATTTAAATACTCTGATATAAAATAAACAATACTTAAATATTATGATATAAAGTCAGTACATCTTCTGTTACATGATAAGGGAATGTGAAAAGGAAGAAAACAAAAATATTTGAGATACAGACACACACAACTGTATTCATAACAAAGAAGAAAACATGCATAACAATAACAGATCATGTTTCTGTAACTGGTCACATGGTCATAGCTGGTATATATAGCTACTTTCTCCCATCATCCATTCTGTACCCTCTTTGCCTTTAGCAAGCACTTCAGCTAGTACTGGTTTTTTTACCTGATATGGTGACCCAAATATTCAGTTCTGAAGAGTTTAGGCCATTAGTAGTCCTGCTTGAATTGGGCTGTTGTGGTTTTCCATTGACTTAATCAGGAGCCATAGTAATACTAAGAAATGCCCTAAGGCATCTCCTGTATTCTCGACAAACTCTTTCTTTCCTCCATTGCTGAGTAGTAATAGTCCAATTTACATTCAATAGTCTAATAGTCTATACACCAGTTTACATGCCCATTTCTACCCATTGATTTCCACTCAGGACTCAAGGAGTAGAAAGGGAAGTGGCACCACTCACCATTACCCTTAGTTACCCACTAGCAAAATTTGGACTATTACGTCCAATTTACACTTAATAGTCTGGATCAGTTATCCCAGCCAACATTGCACCTACCTTATTGTCCTATTGATTCAGAGACATGAAGATTCCAAAGTGGCTGGGTGGCAGTCTTAACTTCCAGTTCAATGGAATCATTGTGTACCCTGGTGGAAGCATTCCTCCCTCTGGGACTAACACCTCTAGGCTAGCAGAGAGTGAGGTTGCAGGAAAAGGAAGAAAACCTTTTGTTAGTGGGTCACTTGGGGTAATGGTGAGTGGTACCACTCCCATTTCCATCCCTTGATTTCTGGACTTGTGAATACTAACTATCTGAGAATCAGCATTATCTATTGTACACTGATTGTGAGCATATACAGCTTTTGGGAAAATCTTTTCCCAGCCCTGCAAGATATTGACACCTAACTGGCACTATAACTGATCCTTCAAAAGACAACATCACCATTCTCTCAAGCCAGCTGATTCAGGATGGAGAGGAACGTGGTAATCCAGTAAATTCCACAAGCATGGGCCTATTGCAGGACTTCTCTTGCTGTGAAGGGAGTTTCTTGATCAGAAGTAATGCTGTGTGGAATATCATGATGGTGGATAAAGCATTTTGTAAGTCCATGGATGGTACTTTTGGCAGAAGCATAACATGCAGGGAAGACAAATCTGTATCCAAAGCATCTATTTCAGTAAGGACAAAACACTGCCCCTTCCATGATAGAAGCACTCCAATGTAATCAACTTGACATCAGGTAGATGGCACATCACCCCTTAGAATGGTGCTATATCAGGTGCTCAGTGTTGGTCTCTGCTGCTGACAGATTGGACACTCAGCAATGGCAGTAACCAGGTCAGCTTTGGTGAGTGAAAATCCATATTGCTGAGCCCATTTAACCTCTATCCCTGCCACCATGGCCACTTAGTTCATGAGCTTACTGGACAGTAACTGAGGTGGGTGGGGAAAGAGGCTGACTGGTAATCATAGGACAGGCCATTCTATCTGTTTGATTATTAAAATGCTTCTCTGCTGTTGTGCTATTTTCTGAATGTTTGTGTGCCCCTAAAATTTATATTTTGAAATCCTATCTCCAAGGAAATGATATTAGGAGGTAAGATCTTTGGGGAGTTGGTTAAGTCACAAAGGTAGAACCCTCACGAATGGGACTAGTGCCCTTATAATAAGGCTCCAGAGAGCTGCTTTGCCCCTTTCACCATGAGAGGGCATAGTAAGAAGGCACTACCTATGAAAGAGGTCCTCACCAGCACTAAATCTGTTGGTACCTTGATCTTGTAACTCCGCCTCCAGAACCATGAGAATAAATTTGCTGTTTAGAAGCTACCCAGTCTATGGTATTTTGTTAGAGCAGCCCCAATGGAGCAAGACATGTGATCAACCGTGAGTAAACATTCACACAAAACACAAATATCTTCACACTTTTTTCCCATTCAGAGAGGCCTTTCCACACACTTCTTTTCCAAATTTCCTTGTCACAGGGCTCTCTTTATAAACTTATTTCTCACAGTATTAGTGAAAGGTACATTTTCTAGACCATCCCAGTGTGAATGAGCAGATCTACTCATTCCATTCTCCTTAAGCCTTTGAATTCTCCCCTCAACATTAAACCAAGGCAGGTCCAGCACTTCCAATTCAGTCACTGTGGAACACCTTTTTGTCATATGTTAGCCAGTCAACCAACAAAATTGTTAGAATGCTTTCTGATTCCCTGAGCAGCAACATTAAAAACAGAATCTCTGCTTAGTAGGCCCCTATCAATAAATTTGGCCAGATTCAACTTTATGGTTTTTCCACCATTATTATTTGTTCCCACATATGTTCCCTAGATTTCTGTCTGTATAAATTAGAAAACTTAAGTAGTTCTTTTGGAGTGTAGTACATGTCTTCATGGGTCACAATTTGAACCTCACCTTTAGGGATCTATTAGGGCTTGAGCCTTATTATAGGTCTTAGAAGCAAAGAGGGGTGGGTCCAGAGGAGAATCAACATTGTCTTGTATGGTGGACTGATTTTCCTCAAGCAATGCAGGGTTGATCCCTTCAGTCGGGAGTGGAGAGGCCAATACCATTGGCAGTTGCAGTCTGCTTCCACTGGTAGTAAGGAGGCCTCATCTCCTGGCAAAGAAGAAGCATTGGAATTTAGGCACTCAGTATCCCTGACTTCATAAAGGTTTTTCCACACATCCCAATCCTAACTTACAGGATCCAGTTCTTTCCAATCAGTAACTTCACTTTAACAGTAGATACCCTGCAAGACTGGGACTTCAACTATCATTGTAATTCAGCTATTTACAGGATAAAATTCTGTGTTTGGTTTTCAGCAATCAGTCCTATGGCTACAGGCAATAAGCATCTCCTTCAGGAGATACATAGAAGCTTTCAGGTCATTTATACAGCACTTTGGCTGGGAATTCCTGAACTCATTCTTTTCTTTTACCACTTTGTTCAATCATGTTAGAAGTCAAAACACAACCTCATTATATTCATTAGTTTTTCAAACATGTTAGCAATTATATATATATAGTCACCCAGCTACTTGCTTCTCATAAATGGTTGATTAAGTTCATCTATTGAAGATACTTTGCATATTTCCATTGCCATATCATGCCACAGATTACCAATGCTCTCTTTATTACTTGGTATAGAGTCATTAGCATCATCACAGCTAATAAGATTGATAAGCCAATTCCAGAAACTTCAAAAGGAATTCAGAAAACTCGTTCCTAAAATTCTGTTTGTTTGGAATCATTCTCAGTAGGATTCTCTATAGAAAAATCCATAAGGTATATGTATATAAATTATTATTTACATGATTTACATTGAGGAATTAACTCACATGATTATAGAGGTTGAGAAGTCCCATTGTCTGCCATCAGCAAGCTGAGACCCAGAAAAGGTGGTGGTGTAGTTCTACTTTGAGTCCAAAATGTAAGCACTAGGAGAAACAATGGTATAAGTTCTACTCCAAGTTCAAAGGCCTCCTGAGAACCTGAGAGCCAATGGTGTAAGTTCCAGTTTGAGTCCGAAGTTCTGAGAACCAGAAACCCTGATCACATAAGTCCCAGTCTAAGGGTAGAATGATGTCTTAACTCATACAGTCAGGCAGAGAGAGCAAATTCTCCCTTCTGCTGAATTTTTGTACTAATCAGGTCCTCAATGGATTGTATGAATCCCACTCACACTGGGGAAGACAGTCTCCTTTACTGAGTCTGCTGATTCAAATGCTAATCTCACCAAGAAACACTCTCACAGAGACACTTAGAAATGATGTTTAACCAAATATCTAGGCACCCTATGACTCAGTCAAGTTAACACCTAAAATTAACCATCAGAATTAAAACCAAACCAAAAAAAAAATGGCAGATAGGAGGCAGGACTAACTTGCAGCTCCCACTTGAATGGATAGAACAACATGTGGAGTCTCACACCATGAACTTTTGTTCTGGGAACTACCACAGGATTATATCAAGAAAGCAGAAAGAATTCACCAATCTTTTGAAAGGAGTGTCTTGCCACTGCAAACTTTATGAGATAGCCAAAAACCTGTGAGTGCCCAAAGTGTAAGAGGGGGAAATTCTAACTCAGAACACACATACTTACTGGGGAATCTGAAAATTCCAATCATGGGAGAAGGATTTAACCTTACTTAGAGCTGAAACACATTTGGAGAGCCAAGAGAAATATAAAAGTAGAGGAAGCAGTGGGAAGAACTCTATAGGCACTCCCAGTGTTCAGGGAAGCCCAGGCTAGCCATTTCCTTGTCACTAGGGCTCTCTTTACTTCAAGGATTTCTTGGGGAAGGAACACAGGGAGAAGGAAACTTCCAGCTGAACTTTGATTAATTTCAACTGAGCATGAATTTTCTTGGGCAGAATCCAGGGAGGTGAACAGGAAGCATAGATACGAGCACAGAAGCTGTGGCAGGTAGGAAGGGGCAGGTCCTGAAGCCCTGATTGCTTTCTCCGTGGGGAGGCTTGTAGTAGGGCAAGATCTCAGCCCTGCAAACCGGCTGCCTAGATATAAACTAGGTGCTGTTAGTGGAGCATGGTGAGAGTGAGACTGTCCTTGCTGGCTGCATGGGAGTTGGGTGAGGCCTGTGACTGCTGGCTTTTCCCCATGTCCCTGTTGACCTATATGACATAGCAGAGGCAGAAATAATCCGCCTGGGAACATAACCCCATTAGTATGAGAACTAAACCCCCATCCCCCACAGCAACCACATCAAGCCCCACACAAGGAGACTCTGAGCTCAGACATGCCTAACCTGCTCTCACCTGATAGCCTCTCTCTACATGCCATGGTAGTCTAAGATGAAATCTCTTGGGAGCTTTATGTCCCTGCCCATTGCCTGAGAAACAAGAATACTTATCCAGGTGACTTTAGGGAAAGATTGAATCCCCCACTATGACAGCTCATGCTCTCTTGAAAACGCCATCTTCTGGCTGGAAGCCAACCAACTTAAGCCATTACAACAACACATAAAAGAACAACCCTGCTCCAAGAAAGGAGAAAACAACAGCTAATCCCACTGCCTGTGACATCATGGCTAACCAGAGGTCTTGAGTTTGTCCACATGATAGCCTCACTGTTAGGACAAACAGCATTCAAGTTAACGAGGGCAATAAACAAAACTACAATCAACGATCCTCAGAGTCAATTTCACTCCCCTTCTACCTCCACTGGAGCAGGAGCTGGTATCCATGGCTGAGAGAACTGAAGACGGATCACATCACAGGACTCTTTGCGGACACTCCCAAGTACCAGTACAGAGTCTGGTAGCTCTGCTGGGTGGCTAGACCCAGAAGAGCAAATAACAGTCACTGCAGTCTGGATCTGAGGAAGCCCCATCCTTAGAAAAATGAGGAGAACATCACCTCAAGGGATTACCCAGTGGGAGAAAAGACTCTGAACAGCAGCCCTTGAGCCACAGAATTTTCTTCTGACATAGTCTACCCAAATAAGAAAGAATGAGAAAAACAATTCGGATAATATGATAAAGCAAGGTTCTTTAACATCCCCGAAAGACCACACTAGGCCACAAGCAAGGATCCAAACCAAGAAGAAACCTATGAATTGCCAGAAAAAGAATGTAGAAGTAGTCGATTATTAAGCTGTTCAAGGAGGGACCAGAGAAAGGTGAAAAACAACTTAAAGAAATTTAAAAAATATTACAGGATATGGATGAAAATATCTCCAGAGAGATAGACAGCATAAATTTAAAAAATCCACAACTTCTGGAAATGAAACACACTTAGAGAAATGCAAAAGACACTGGAAAGTTACAACAATATAATTGAAGAAGTAGAAGAAAGAACATTAGAGTTCAAAGAAAAGCCTTTTGAATTAACCCAATCTGACAAAGACAAAGGAAAAAGATTCAAGAAAAAGGAACAAAGCTTTCAAGAAGTTATGGGATTATGTTAAATGATTATGTTATTCTGAAACCTAAGAATAATTGATTCTGAGGAAGAAGAGAAATCTAAATGTTTAGAAAACTTATTTGGGGGAAAAACTGAGGAAAATGTCCCTGGCCTTGCTATAGATCTAGAAATCCAAATCCAAAAAAGTCACAGAATACCCAGGAAATTCATAACAAAAAGATCATCACCTAGGCACACAGTCATCAAGTTATCTAAAGTCAAGACAAAGCAGAGAATCTTAAGAACTATGAGGCAAAAGCATCAGGTAACCTACAAAGGAAAAGCTATCAGATTAACAGCAGAAACCCTAGAAGCTAGAAGGAATTGGTGTCCTATCTTTTGCCTCCTTAAACAAAATAATTACCAGCCAGGAATTTTGTGTCCAGTGAAAGAAAACTTCAGAAATCAAGGAAAGATAAAGTCTTTTTCAGACAAACAAATGCTGAGAGAATTTGCCACTATCAAGCCAGAGCTACAAGAAATGTTAAAGGGAGTTCAGTATCTTGAAACAAAACCTCAACTACAGCAACATAGAACTTCCTTAAAGCATACATCTCACAAGGTCTATATAACAAAAACACAATTTTAAAAAAAAGGCATTCACACAACAGCTAGCATGATGAATAGAATAGTACCTCACATCTCAATACTAATGTGGAATGTAAATGGCCTAAATGGTTTACTTAAAAGATACAGAATGGCAGGTTGAATAAAAATCTACCAACCAAGTATCTGTGGTCTTCGAGAGACTCACCTAACACATAAGGACTCATGTAAACTTAAGGTAAAGAGATAAAAGAAGATATTCAATGCAAATGGACACCAAAAGTATGCAGGGTTAGCTATTCTTATATCAGAAAAAAACAGACTTTAAAGCAACAACAGTTTAAAAAGACAAAGAGGGACATTATATAATGACAAAAGGACAGTTCAAAAGGAAAATATCACAATCCTAAATATATATGTACCTAACACTGGAGCCCCCATATTAATAAAACAATTACTATTAAACTTTAGAAATGAAATAGATGGCAACACAATAGTAGTGGGGAACTTCAATACTCCACTAAGAGCACTAGACAAGCAATCAAGACAGAAAGTCAACAAAGAAACAATAGCCTTAAACTATACACTAGAAGAAATAGATTTAACAGATATTTACAGAACATTTTACCCAACTACTGCAGAATATACATTCTATTCATCAGCACGTGGAACATTATTCAAGATAGACCATATGATAGGCCACAAAACAAGTCTCAGTAAATGTAAGAAAATCAAAATTATTTTAAGTACTTTCTCAGGCCACAGTGGAATAAAATTGGAAATCAACTTTAATGGGAACCCACAAAACCATGCAAATACATAGAATTTAAATAATCTACTCATGAATGATTGTTGAGTCAAGAATGAAATCAAGATAGAAATTTTAGAAATTCTTTGAACTGAATGATAATAGTAACACAACCTATCAAAGTCTCTGGGATACAGCAAAAGCAGTGTTAAGAGGAAAGTTCATAGCATTAGGTGACTACATCAAAAAATCTGAAAGAGCACAAATGGACAATCTAAGCTTACACCTCAAGGAACTAGAGAAACAAAAACAAACCAAACCCAAACCCAGTAGAAGAAAAGAAATAACAAAGATCAGAGCAGAACTAAATGAAATTGGAACAAACAAAAAAAAAGCAATATACAAGATAAATGAAACATAAAGCTTGTTCTTTGAAAAGATAAAATTGATAGGCAATTAGTGAGATAAACTAAGAAGAGAGAAGAGCCAAATAAGCTCAATATGAAACAAAAAAGGGAGATCTTACAACTGATAACACAGAAATACAAAAGATCATTCAAGTCTGCTAAGGACACCTTCATGGGCACAAACTAGAAAACTTAGAGGAGATGGATAAATTCCTGGAAATACACAAACTTCCTAGATTAAACCAGGAAGAAATGGGAACTCTGAACAGACCAATAACAAGAAGCAAGATTAAAATGGTAATAAAAAATTGCCGACAATAAAAGTCCAGGACCAGACAGATTCACAGCTGAATTCTAGCAAACGTTCAAAGAAGAATTGGTACCACTCCTACTGAAACTATTCCAAAAGATAGAGAAAGAGGGAATCCTTTCTAAATTATCCTATGAAGCCAATATTACCCTTATACCAAAAAATAATAGTAATAACATAGCTGAAAAAGAAAACCACAGACCAATATCCCTGATGAATATAGATGCAAAAAATCCTCAACGAAATACTAGCTAAACAAATTCAACAGCATATCAAAAAGATAATCCAGCATCATCAAGTGGATTTCATACTATGGATTTAGGGTTCACTTTATATGGGCAAGTCAATAAATGTGATACACCACATAAATACAAGTAAAGACAAAAATTGATGCAGAAAAAGCATTTGACAAAATCCAGCATCACTTTATGATTAAAATCCGCAGCAAAATCAGCATAGAAGGGACATATGTTAAGGTAATAAAAGCCATCAATGGCAAACCAACAGCAAATTGTACTGAATAGGGAAAAGTTGAAAGCATTGCTCCTGAGAACAAAACAAAGATGCCCACTTTCACCACTTCTATTCAACACAGTACTCGAAGTCCTAGCCAGAGTGATCAGACAAGAGAAAGAAATAAAGGGCATTCAAATGAATAAAGAGGAACTCAAACTGTTGCTGTTTGCTGATAATGTGATAGTATGCCTAGAAAACCCTAAAGACTCTTCCAAAAATCCCCTAAAGACTCTTCCAAAAATCTCCTATATCTTTTCAATGAATTGAGTAGTTACAGGTTACAAAATTAATGTATACAAATCAGTAGCACTGCTATACACCAACAGCAACCAAGTTGAGAATCAAATCAAGAACTCCACAACTTTTACTATAGCAGAAAAATAAAAAAACACTTAGAAATATACCTAACCAAGGACATGAAAGAACTCTATAAGGAGAACTACAAAACACTGCTGAAAGAAATCATAGGTGACACAAACTAATGGAAACACATCCCATGCCCATAAATGGGTAGAATCAATATTGTGAAAATGCCCATCCTGCTGAAAGCAATCTACAAATTCAATGCAATTCTCATCAAATTATCATTATCATTCTTGACAGAACTAGAAAAACCAATTCTGAAATTCATGTGAAACCAAAAAAGAGCCCACATTAGCCAAAGCAAGAGTAAGCAAAAAGAACAAATCTGTAGGCATCACATTACCTGACTTCAAATTATACTACAAGGCTATTGTCACCAAAGCAGCATGGTGCAGGTATAAAAATAGGCACATACACCAATGGAACAGAATAATGAACCCAGAAATAAGCCCAAATACTTACAGCTAACTGATTTTTGAAAAAGCAAACATTAAGTGGGGAAAGGACACCCTATTCAACAAATGGTGCTGGGATAATTGGCAAGCCACAGGTAGAAGAATCAAACTACATCCTCATTTCTCATTCAGTTAATTTTGTATAGAAAAATTAACTGAACTCAAGTTGGATCAAAGATGACTTGAAATCATAAATATTCTAGAAGATAACATTGGAAAAACTTTGCTAGATATGGGCCTATGCAAAGAGTTCATGACCAAGAACCCAAGGGCAAATGCAACATAAACAAAAATAAATAGATGAGACTTAATTAAACTAAAAAGCTTCTGCATAGGAAAAAAAATAATCAGCAGAGTAAACAACCCAAAGACTGAGAAAAAATATTCACAAACTATGTATGTGACAAAGGACTAATATCCATAATCTACAAGGAAGCCAAACAAATCAGCAAGAAAAAAAAGCAAACAATCCCATCAAAAAGTGGGTTAAGGACCTCAATAAACAATTCTCAAAAGAAGATATAAAAATGGCCAACAAATGTGAAAAAATGCTCAACTTCACTAATTTTCAGGGAAATGCAAGTCAAAATGACAATGCAATACCACCTCATTCCTGCAAGAATGGCCATAATTTAAAAATCAAAGCATAATAAATGTTGGCTTGGATGTGATGAAAAAGGAACACTTTTACACCCCGGTGGGAATATAAACTAGTACAACTACTATGGAAAACAGTATAAAGATTCCTTAAAGAACTAAAAGTAGATCTACCATTTGATCCAGCAATCTCACTCCTGGGTATTTACCAAGAGGAAAAGAAGTCCCTATATGAAAAAGACACTTGCACAGGCATGTTCATCACAACAGTTTGCAATTACAAAAATATGGAACCAGCCCAAATGTACATCAATTGAATGGATAAAAAATGTGAGATACACACACACACACACACACACAGATATATATATATATATATATATATATATACCATGAAATACTACTTGGCCATAAAAAGGAAACAAAATAACGGCATTCTCACTAACCCAGATGGAGTTGGAGACCATTCTTCTATGTAAATTACTCAGGAGTGGAAAAGCTAACATCATATGTTTTCACTTATGAGTGAGAGCTAAGCTATGAAGATGCAAAAGCCTAAGAATGATATAATAGACTCTGGAGACTCAGGGGAAAGGTAGGGTATCACAAGGGATAACAGACTACCCATTGGGTACAGTGTACACTGCTCAGGTGTTGAGTGCACCAAAATCTCAGAAAGCACCAAGAAACAACTTATCCATGTAACCAAATACCACCTGTTCCCCAAAAACCTATTGAAATTTAAAAAAATTAACCATCACACCAAAAGGAGCAGAGGGATGATTATCCCAGGCAAAAGGAACTGCAAGCACAAAAAGCCCTGAAACAGGAGCAATCTTGATTACAAGAGCAGATGGGCAGCCAGTTTCACTGGAACATAGTATGAGGAGAGTTTTGCAAGATACATTTGAAGAGACAGGCAGAGGCTAGATGATACAGGCCATGGTAAGTAGTTTGGACTTTATTCTGTGGGTGCTGGTAATTCATTGAGAGTTTCAACTGGCGAGTGATATCTGATTTACATTTTATTTTTATTTTTGTAGTTTTAAAACAGGATCTTACTCTATTGCCCAGGTTGGAATACAGTGGTACATTGATGGCTCACTGCAGCCTCGAGCTCCGGGGCTCTAGCCAAACTCCTTCCACTCGGACTCCCAAGTAGCTGAGGCTACAGGTGCACACCACCATGCCTGGCTAATTTATTTTATTTTTATTTTTTGTAGAGACAGGGTCTCACTATGTTGCCCAGGCTGGTTTCAAACTCCCAGTCTCAAACTATCCTCACACCTCAGTCTCTCAAAGTGCTGGGATTATAGACGTGAGTCACTACACCAGACCTCATGTAGATTTTGACAGATCACCCAGCCACTCTGTAAAGTAGGTCTCGTGAGGGGCAAATGTGAAAGCAGAGTGATAAATTACACACCTATTGCACTCAACTAGCTAAGAGACTATGTGGCTTAAACTAGGATAGGGGCATTAACAGTATATTTTTAAATATGTAAAAGGACCCAGATATGCATGTTCTTCTCCCTTCCCCTTTGACTCAATTATTCTCACAACTTTAGTCACTTACACACTTCCACTGGTAGAAGTGAACACAAATCTCTGCTGAGTTAACTGTCTACTGTGCTGAATCAGTTATATGGGCTTAATGTATATTTTAGATGAAATTATTATATTAGTTCAAATTATTCATCATTTTAGTTTTTATACTTGATAACCACATTAAACACAGTCATACTCTGTCAATGAACCTGGAGAAAATTAGAGGGAAAGTAAAAAACCTTTCATCTGAGGGAAAGGAAGGAAAGAAGGAGGGAGGAAGGGAAGGAGGAATGATTTTTTTATATCAGACTTACAGAGTTAAAAGAATCCTAAAATAAGTCATAAAAACTGTACAGGTCACAACCCTGCCAGCAACTTGCTGTGTGACGTGGGTAAATCACTTGATACGGCCCAGATCTTTACTTCCTTTAGTAAAGAGGTCAATTAAACTAATTGTTCTAGAATGTCTCTTCTGTTCTCCAAATTATTATTCTAGGAACCACTGTATGTTTTAGGAATGTTATCCACCTCATAAAATTCAATCTCTGGAGACAGGAGATAAATTATGAATCCTTATTTTCGGATCAGAAAGGTGGGGGTAAATGGAAGCAAAATGGTTTTTCAAGATCCTGCAAGCAGTTTATAGTATAGTTTGTTTTATAATGAAAGATCTTATGACAGATATCCAGATATGAAACTTTCCCCCTTCCTTTCAGCCCCCAAAAGTGCTTTCAAAATTGGATCCAGCAAGGAAAAGAATATATACCCCAATTCTCTTATGTAATCTGCCTTTTGCTTGGCAACTTGAGATGAGTTTGACTATCTATAATCAGTGCATAACAAGTCATCCAGATAAGCTAATAAGATATAAGTTCTTATATTGAGCCCTAACAAGTGCTAACCACCTTATTTTTTTATAGCTGTACGATTCTGTGACCGGTGCCATCTGATCAAGCCAGACCGCTGCCACCACTGCTCTGTCTGTGCCATGTAAGTGACGGCCATATTTCCCCTGAGCTGAGCTTAGCCATTGATGGTTGTCTAGACAACAAAATGACTGATCCTAGCATGTAACCATACCTAGATAAGAGCATTTCCTTTTAATCATAATGAGCATATGCCAAAACCCTCACACGGATGATGATGATTCAAGCTACTCTAAAGATAAGTACAAAAAGTAAGACCACATTTTTAATATAAACATTTTATTTGAGGGCAGTTTTAGACTTACAGATTTATTGTGAAGATAGTTCTTATATGTCTCACACCCAGTTTCCCTTATTGTTAACATCTTATATTTGTATGGTACATTTGTTGTAATTAATGAACTAATACTGATACATTATTTTTAACTGAAGTCTACATTTAAATTTCCTCAGTTTTTCCATAATGTCCTTTATGTGTTCCAGTATCCCATCCAGGATACCACATTGCATTTAATAGTCATGTCTCATTTCCTTAGCTTCTGTTAGCTGTGGCAGTTTCTCAGACTTTACTTGTTTTTGATAACCTTGACAGTTTTTAGGTTTAATGGTCAAGTAGTTTGTAGAGTGTCCCTTGATTGAGATTTGTTTGATGTTTTCCTCATCATTGTTAGACTGGGATAATATGATTTGGGGAGGAAGACCATAGAGTAAGGTGTCATTCTCATTACATCATATTAAGGGTACCTATAAACATGACTTATCACTGAAATGTTAATTATGATCATCTGGCTGAGGTCATTTGTCAAGTTTCACCACTGTAAAGTTATTCTTCCTTTCTGTACTGTACTCTTTGAAAGGAAGTCACTATGCACAGCCAGCATTAAAGGAATGGGAAGTTGTGCCCTCCATCCTTGAAGGTGGAGTATCTACACAAATTATTTAAAGTTATTTTGTTTGGGACACTTATCTTGTCTCTTCATTTATTTATTCAATCATTTTTATATCATTATGAAACCATGAATATTCATTTTATATTTTGTGTTATAACTCAATACCACTTTATTTATTTTGTTGCCCAAATTGTTCCAGCTTTGTAAACCCCATTTTTATGTTGATGCATGTAATCTTCATGCCTTTCCTCTTGAGTGCTTATTCCACCCATAGTTCTCTTATTTTTGATTCAGATAGAGGCTATGTTTCTTCTTATATTTTTTCTTCTGTATTTTTATTAAACTAAGTATTGAACAAAATGATAGGAGACATCTTGGACCTTTTCTCTGTATTAATAATCTGGAGTTCTCAATCCCTTTGAAAGGTTGGACTTACAGGCACGTAACTTGCTGCTGACATGATCTCATAAAGTGTTGTGATTGCCTCATCCTAGGGATAACTGAGGGCCATAGTATTGGAGTTACTATAGTGGAAATCTGAGAATGGGTGTACTGGAACCATGTAAAAATACTGGTGAAACTTGGAGTTTAATTATGAGGTGTTGCTTCATTTCCATAGCCTCACTTATCACATTGTATTTTGTCTCCTTTGTAGATGTGTGTTAAAAATGGATCATCACTGCCCCTGGTATGTCTGTTTGATTCATTTCTCTCCTATAAAAGGGTCAAAGTTGCTCAATCATATGCACTTTTCTAAGCATAGTTGTCACATGCCTGTTTCTACCACCATAATTCACTGGGTTTTATATTTCTGTAGAGGACAGGGGAGGGGTAACATTTTAAAGCAAGAATAAATATAAAACCAAAGTTATGCTAGTGAATTCCTGGAGTTACAAAGCTAATGGTCTCCTATTCATTAACTTTAGCAATTGAGCCTAGTAACGAAATAAAGCACAAATATTTCTCCTTTTGACATTTCACAATTCAGTTCTGTTTCTAGATGCCTTGATGTTTGAAATATTCTAGAATGTTAAATTCAGCAATTTTCCAAATTTTGTATATCAGACTCAGAGAGCCAGTCTGAAGTCACCTAACTACAAAAAGAACATGCCACAACTGTACCAAGTGTAGCTGCTAAAAATGTATTACATTTTTAGCAACCAGGATCAGGTTTGCTTGAATGTGTCAGGAACCAGTCCAGAGGTCTTAAGTAAGCCAGGTGTTACTGTGTCTGTAAATGAAAGAAGAAACAAGTGAGACATGAACTTGTTTTTTCTAGTCTGTTCTTTTTAAGTGACTTCTATCTCTGTTGGGCTTTTACAAGACACATAATGAAGCAGCAGAACTAGCATGATTCCATTGCTTAGTTCATTTATGTATCAGTGTGCTCTCAATCAAGAGTTGTGGATTTCAAATTAGTTTTTCTTTTTTTTAGGGTTAATAACTGCATTGGATTTTCCAACTACAAATTCTTCCTTCAATTCTTAGCTTACTCTGTTCTCTACTGCCTGTACATTGCTACAACAGTCTTCAGCTATTTCATCAAATACTGGAGAGTAAGTTAAAAATATCCTGAAGGGTTCCCCCAGAACAAATGTATACCCACTCCAATTTGTGACATTGTTCATGCTCTATCTTTTTACATTTTTAAATAGCTTATACTGTTGAAGTAACCAGAAGATAAGGCACTAAAAACAGGTTTTCCATATTGAATACTCTGAGATTTAGGAAGCTGTTATTTAAAGATTCTAGTTAAGTTTCTGTCACACATGTGAATCTTGCTGAGGCCTTCAGGAACCTAATCTCTTGACTCCTACTGATTCTTAACAATGTATTTCTCCAGTTGAGTTTTAAAGATCCACTTTTTAACAGTTACAGATTTGAAAAATGTTGAAACTAATTTTAAATCCCTAGTTTCCTAAGAAAAAGGCTAACAGATCACTCCCCTGTTGTTAGAAAATACTTCCTAATTCCCTATTCAAAGGAGAGTTGCAGAATTCCTACTGAACAGAAAGATATATTGACTTATCTTCACATATGAACAAAATGAAATGGGGAGGGTTTTTCTGTTTTGTTTTGTTTATTAACTTTGTATAACAAACATTAGGTTAGTAATTAGAGAAATTGAGATCTGATACTGGATCTGTTACCTGCTTCACTGGCTCATTGCCAAGATCAAATGAAACAGATGTTCAAAGTGCTTTACCTTTGAAAATGTGATTCTAATAATTACAATGAAATATCAAAAAAGTCTTTTCATCTACTTGAAGATATCAATCATATCTAACTACTTCCTAAAAAGAAAAACAAACTTAAAGCAGATTTTTAAAAATTTACATATGGGTACAAGGCCTGGTAGAAGTATAGCGAAAAATATTGTTTCTAAATTTCATACTAGTAGACCCCCGGAGATAGCTCTTCCCCACAGCTCCAGTACAATTACTAAGACATCCATGATAAAGGCTGTCCAAAGTGAACCTGATATCAAAAGACAGATGTGGACAGAGCTACTAGTTATTTAGGAATTGCACAAAAGCCTGTATAACAGGAATATCTCACCTCAAATGGAGACATAAAGCTGTAGAGAAAGAACATGAATTCAGCGACCAGAATATAGACTATAATAAACTGAAGATAAAAGAAAACGAAGGCTGTAGGAACCTAAATAGCCAAGAATATTTAAATGATTAATTAGTGCATTGATCCCTAGTAATATAGAAAAGATAGTGTAGAAAATTATAGTGATGTGTGCTTTCCATTTCCCCTTCAACTTGCTTAATTAGTTGATATTTAATAACTTTAAGAATAAGGAATTATACAATAGATGTAATAATCACTAACTCCGGGGCACAAAAGTTTATGCAGAAATAAAACTTTTTCATAAATTTTCTACAAATATAAAATGCTTCATCATCTCTTCCTTTGTTCCATTCCATAGCACATGATTATTATAAAATCCACATACTGAGCTACTACCCTGAATGTGAAGAAAATCTGCTCTGTCCAATCAGCAGGGAAAGTGTCAGCCTTGCTCTTCACTACAGACCTTTTTTGGTGGTTAACACCGTAGGCTACTGTTTAGGAACCACCTTTTACCCTCATAACAAAATAAACAATAATGCATTTCACATATTTTGTCTTTAGCCCCCTGAGCCAATAATCAAATATCACAATGCCAGCCAGGTGTTATATGCTTTTTTCATTTTGGAAAGATAATATTTGGATATGAATTAATCTTCAGAAATGTGCCAGTATTCACAAGTAATACCAAGAGTGAACATAATCTTGTTCTCTTTCTATTCCCTCATTTTTTTCCCCATGGTAGGCTACCTCATGCCTGACAGATGAGAGGCAAGAGAATCTGTCCTGGCTTGTCCTAAAATGAAAAGGGCATTGACAGTTCAGAGAAATGCTTCTTTGCAGTCTCTTTAGGCAGGTAACACTTCAATGTAGTTTAGGGATGGCTTTCTCAGTTTAAATTGAATCTCCCCTTAAAATAAATAGTAAACACTGCCATGTATTTTGAAATCCATGTATCAAGGAAACAAGCTGTGCTCCAAACAATAGCAATCTTCATTTGTATAGTACTTTACAGTTTTTAAAGCACGTTCATACTCCTTATCTCATCTTATCCTTACCACAACCCAGTGAAGTAGGCAAAGCATTGATTATTAGTCTCATTCAAAGATGATAAAAACTGAGGCTCATAGTAGTTAAGTGACTTGTCTATGATCACCTAGCTTGTAAATTTCAAAGTTAGGACTTTGACCTAAATCTGACCCTAAGCCCAGTGATGTTACACAGTGTACCATGTCCTACTGCCCGTTATGGCTCTGCTTTAGAGAAGCTCTAGCTCCATGGGAATAAAGAATTCAGAAAACCATTTGATTATTTCTCTCTTCTCAATATTAAACAATAGCTACTTTGATAAGAGATTGACCTTTGCCTCATGCAAAGTACTAACACATACCTCCTATATTGGGCCATGAATCTCCTCACAGAGCTATTAATTATTTTAGAAACAAGGTAATAGCATTATTGAGCCAGTATTCATCTGATCTGTCTCTGATGGCTATTGCTTTGAGTGATTTAGCTTAGTTATCTCCTGAGAAGGTATTTTTAAGCATAGGGCTATCACCCTCTTCTAACAAAAGAAAAACATTTCAGAAGAACTCTTGTAAAGGGACAACATAGTAGGTATGCTTTGGCAGACAGAAAAATGTTCTTTAAGAGTAATTGAGTTGGGGTGAGGGAACAGACTTCAGCTCAGCTACACAGACTATGGACTAACTTTATATCAGTCCCTCTTGTCCAGCCATTTTCTATTATCAATTTATATGTGAAAAAATAAGAAGTAAAATAAATGTGAGCTTTAAAATATTTTTAAAACCAAAAAGGAGAGTTTCAGATAAATATTCCTGAAGATTGAAGTTCTTGAGGTAGCTCTTTCCTAGGCTGCTCTGTCCCTATGTAATTTTCAACTGGACCCCCATTCAGCTGACAGCATCTGACTGGCTGAAGATAAGGGGAAGTATTCTTATCTTCATCCTTCAGTATACAACCTGGAAGATTTCCATACATAAAAATGAATAAAAATATTCTCTCGAGAAGAAAAAAATCTGTACTATCTGGACTTGCCAAGTATTGCCAAGCCTTAACTTTCTCCTTCCAAATTGGAGTAGAACTAGATCATTCGGAAGTTAAGGTCCACTTCACTTAAGAATCATGTTTAACTTTATTACTAGAGAGCAATTGGAAATATTTCAAAGTGATTCATCACACTGAAACAATAATCCTAACAGGGAAGAAGGAAATAAATAATAGTCATTCCCCCAACTGTCCACTCCAAAATTGAAAATGTTTTCTAAGATTCTCTTCAGAAGATAAATGTTACATGCTGCACATGATACAGAACTTTATAACATTCATTCTGGTCTAGGCTGCATGTAGGAAAAAAGGCTGGTGCCACGTGGAAAATAAGATGTCCTAGATAACTATAAAAATATGTAGCCACCTACTTTTACATTTGGCTGGAAAAATTCTGCTTGATTTTTCCTGTCTAGACAGCTGTTTCACAGGATGTAATACACCAGCACATTCTACCTCAGCTTTAAAAAATAACCACACAAAATTTACAACAGCTTTAAAATCAGGTTATGATTTATGAGTAGGACATTTTTGAATTCTACTTATATGTTTTAACTTCTTACATACATCACTGTGACATTTTTTAACACACACATGTCCAAAGAAACATGATATATAAAGAATTCCAGAATAACTTACACTGAGGCAAAAAGATAAGGCATATGACTTCAAGATCTCATACTAAATGGAGTACAAGCTGTAAGAGGTTGCATGCCAATTATGGCTTGAGTATACCTTTTTACATTACCCTTTTATAATTGGTACCTAATATACTCTATTTAACACTGAACTGCACTTAAGCAAGGATCCATTTTAGGCTTTGTAGGCTGAGAGCATACTCACAGGTATCATCATTAACCTAAAGAACCATATTATAAAAATTTTACAGAATCTATTTTTAAAATTACAGCTAGACATTGTATACATATGAAAAACTGCTAACCTATATATTGAAAAAAAAACTAGCCATGCTTTTCCACTGTAATCTTTTGTTTATTATTTCTTTTCTAGGGGGAATTACCCAGTGTTCGCTCTAAGTTCCATGTCCTTTTTCTCCTCTTTGTGGCCTGCATGTTTTTTGTCAGCCTTGTGATTCTCTTTGGTTACCATTGTTGGCTTGTCAGCAGAAACAAAACCACCTTAGGTAAGACTTAGCATTAAGATTAGGAAAAAACATATTAATGTATATCAGATTGACCTGTGGATGGTTCCCAAGTAAAACTTCCAGTGAAGGATTTTAGCTGCAATGACATCCCTCTACCCCCAAACTGAGACAGATGAAAATACATTTTACCAAACTAGAAAGTCATAGTGAATGAAGTTTACAAGCTAATTATGATAATGTTTTTTAATGAAACCCTACACAGAAACAAAGTTGCCCATTGTTTTTTATAGTGTATACCAGGTAATAGCTACCAAGGTTTATAGCTCAGAAGATTTCTAAAAAGGTGTTCACATGAAAAAATTAAAGAAAGAATCAGTACAGAAGAGAATGTCAGAATTTATTATGCACATCTAAAAATAGAGCCCTGACAAAAAATCCAAACCAACCACAAGAAGAATCCAAGTCTTGAGAAACAAACAAATCAGTGAATATCTGCAATCATGAAGGGGCTCTTTAGGTACTGTGGGAATGTGATAAATACATTGAACAAATGATTCTCTAGAAAATTAGTAAAAGAAATGAACATATTTTCTGTCAGTTACTCTATAGGCTATTATTTGGAAAACTATATTTCTGATGGATTCCAGTACATTTTATTTCATCGATGGTGAAATAAGTATTTACATTGTGTACAAATAAGTACATGAGGAGTGAGGATAAAATATACAAGTTTTGAATGTTGAATACTTAGCTAGGATGGATTTGAGAAAAGTTTAGTGCACAAGCTACTACACATTGGGAATTTATTTGCTAATGATGCTAACAGCTAAGAAAGTATTTGCATCTATTGACCATGCATGATGGATCACTCCTGTAATCCCAGCACTTTAGGAGGCCAAGGCAGGAGAATCATTAGAGCTGAGGAGTTTGAAACCAGCTTGAGCAACATAGCAGGACCACATCTCTACAAATACAAATTAAAATAATCAGCTGGGTGACATTTCACAATAGCAAAGCCATGGAATCAAACTAAATGTCCATCAATGGCAAACTAGATAAAGAAAATGTGGTACATATACAACATGGAATACTATGTAGCCATAAAAAAGAACGAGATCCTGTTTTTTGCAGCAACACAAATGAAGCTTGAAGCCATTATCCTAAGTGAACTAACTCAGGAACAGAAAATCAAATACTACATGTTCTGACTTACAAGTGGGAGCTAAAGACTGAGTACACATGGACACAAAAAATGGAACAACAGACACTGGGGCCTACTTGAGGGAGGGAGGAGTATGGGAGGAGGGAGGGGTTCAGAAAAAAATACACTTGGATTCTATGCTTAGTACCTGGGTAATAAAACAATGTGTACACCAAACCCCTAAGTCACAAATTTACCTTTATAACAAACTTGTAGATGTACCCTGATCCTAAAATAATAGTTAAAATATTTAAAAATAATAATCATTAGCTAGGTGTGGTGGCACATGCCTGTGGCTGCAGCTCCTCAGTAAGGTGAGATGGGAAAATTGATTGACCCTGAGGGGGCGATCTGTTTAAGGCTGCAGTGAGCTAAGACTGTGCCACTGCACTCCAGCCTGGGTGACAGAACAAGACCCTGTATCTGTTTTTTAAAAATAAAGTATTTGTACCCATTTTCTCAACCAAATATATATGTAGCCCCTAGTTGCTATGGTGGTAGATTAGCACATTTGGCTTAGAGAACAGCTACAAAGTGGAAAATCACTAAAATCTTCATGATAACAGAGTCTGAAAGCAAAGAACAAATGAGAAACAGTCAGATGCAGCTAGAGTCCAACAGTGAAAGCATTTGCTTAATGGGATTACTGTGTGCCTAAAAATGATGTGCACTAACATGATCCCATTCTTTATAGTCTTTGAAGTGATTATGGCTCACCAATTGATATTTTATCTGAAGTAAAACTCAGTTTCTTACATTGCAGGCTTCAGCATTAACACTTTCAATTTTGAAATGTTTCAAAACCAAATCAATGTCATTACCATCTCTTTATGTGTCATTACTTTCTTCCCAGCTCTAAAGATGGAGGCCATTTTGCTAATTGTTGCCACTTAGATTCAAATAAAGTGCTGTTAAATCTGCTCCTATACTCTAAATTCAGCAGTACAAAATACATACTACCCCCATGGCTGTTTAATTATTTCTACCAACATGTGTTTCCTCTGTCTTTTACAAAGAGAGTACTAATTCTTTATATGCAATAACAAGCTTAGTTTGTGATAAGTGACTAAACTAGTTTTTACTAAGTAATTTAGCAATAACTAAAAATGAGGGGTCTGTGCTACCACAGCAAAAAGATATCATAGAAGCAAGTCACATAAATGGAGAATTGTAAAATCATGACTATGCCGAAATTTGTTTCTTCACTGTTTTCTTCCTCTTTTCTTCAACTCTCTTGCCCTGCCTTAGAGGCCTTCTGCACTCCAGTGTTTACAAGTGGCCCAGAGAAAAATGGGTTCAACCTTGGCTTCATCAAGAATATCCAGCAGGTGTTTGGAGATAAGAAGAAGTTCTGGTTAATACCTATTGGGTCCAGGTGAGTAAACATTACCAGTGGAAGAAGTTAGTGCTAGACCATGCCTTAAAGTGGCAAATTCAATTTTGATTGCAGTATGCAGCAGGTATCAGCCCAATGTGAAACTCTATTCCCCAAATTCTTCATTTCTAGGTTAGTAAAGACAAATAAAGAGGTGAGGGTATGATAAAATAGATATTCTCATGCTTTCTTTGTGGCAGTGTACAGTGACACTACCAATCTTTTATAATTGAATTTGGTAATACCTATCTACACGTCCAACATCCCAATAATTACATTTCTGGGAATTGAATCTATCCTAAAGACAGAAACAAACTATGCACAAAAATGTTCATCACAGCATTATTTATAGCCAATAATTAGGAAACAACCTAAATATCCAATAATATGGGAATGGATAAATAAATGTGTGTGTGTGTGTGTGTATTTGTATATATATGTGTGTGTGTGTGTGTGTGTGTGTGTGTAATGGGTGGAATATTATATAATCAAAAGTAATGGTTATAAAGCCTATTTCACAAAAAGGGAAAATGCTTACTATATTTTAAATGCAAATGAAAAATCCAATACACTGTGATTAAAAACATAAATATATATAGAAGAAAAACAGCAGAAGAGAAATATATCAAAAAAGTTAGAAATTATTTATCTTTTCTCCATTTTTCATATTTTGTCATTAATGCTAATATTATTTTATGAACAAAAAATATAAAAAGCAAGAAGAAAGATTAATTTAGAGGTTGTAAGTAATTCTTAGGACTGCAACAAGAATTCAGAGAAAGCAGTGGATGAGAAATAAACAGTCAAGCTTATATTCTCTAAATGACTTTGTTAACCAGATTAAACCACCATCAACTAAACTAGCTCTGGAGCAGAGCTTGTTTACAAGCCTTCTTGCATCCCCCTTTTGGTCCCCTCCTTAGACAGGGATACATTCATGTTCACTTAGTTGAGGAAACTTCGTTGTGGTTAGGGTGGCAATTAAGGAAACATTTCTTCTCCCCTTCATTGATTGCCTTGATACTTCCTGTGTACCAGTTAGGATTTTACAAGCTCATTTATTTCAGAGATGTGGTGTATCCTACTCTTCAGTTTATAAATCACAAGGCAAAACTATGTCAATGGGCAATATTGATTAATAACTGTTACCAGATATTACCTACACTCTATTCACATACTCACATACACAAATATGCACACATCATCACCACATCAAAGGGAGGCGTAAAATGAGTCTTCTCTGGAATAAAGAACAAAATTAAAAATCAAAGCCCATTCACTTATAATCAGTATACTTACATTCTCTTTAAAGTACTATCAATAAAATCTGTCAACTTTCAATTAACCACATACATGAACAGGAGAAAAGGCATAGGTAACATCAAAAGTCATCCATACTTAAATTTGGAATGCATTCAGATACCTAAACTGAACGGTTCAAACTGTAACCTAGGGCCAGGGCCAGCTCAGTTCCCTCCAATACATCCTATCCGTTAGCGGCCAGAAATTAACCAGAGAGTTGACCCTAACTTACCATAGGTAGCCAAAAAGCAGGACCCCACAGGTGCATAATTGCCCCCAAAATCTGCACTCTAGAGATACGGCTCAGTCTGACTCTTTTTCCTAGTTTCTAATAACCTTTCTGCCATGAAAATCAAATAAATAACTGTGCATTCAGGCATTGTCTTTCACCAATTCACACCAGCTTATCTCCACTGTATTCAATGTTTCAGAGACTGGTCATCTTTCTTGAAAACGTAGAATCAAAGCAGTAAAATAATGGGATATAAATTGGTATCATCATCACTAAGTGATATGTATGAAATTTGCTGTGTGTGCGTATTGCCATACTGGGCATTTTGGGAAGCAAATTGAAGAGTTGCTTACAAACAAGACGTTAATGATGCAGACACACAAATAATATATGGAAACCGAGAGCAATACAGCAACTAAATGATGCTATTGTAAGAGCCCATTCCACTATGGCCTTAGACAATAAGACTAAATATGCCTAAGAAACTCCTCTTGTTTTTAAAAGGATTATAACCTTTACAAAAGTCTATGTCAGCTGCAATAAGTCACTGCCTTTCTTTCCCAACCAGCCCTGGTGATGGACACTCCTTCCCTATGAGGTCTAGGAATGAGTCACAGGACCCACTGCTAGCAAATGAAGAACCCTGGGAAGACAATGAGGATGACAACCGAGGTAAGTAGGGTCAAAGACTATGAAGTCCACATTAATACAATCAATGTAATGTGGTGAGTAAATAGGGTCTTTATTTACTTTATAAGTAAAGAACGACTTAATAAGCATGTCAACCTCAAGTGTCCTATGGATAGAGGAGAGTAAGTACGGCCAGATTTGTTTAGTAACCATGGGTAGTTTAAATAAGATTAGATGGCAGCTTGGGAGGTCCTTACCAGATATGTGATTCCATGATTTATATCACCAGTCAGATATAAACCTGGATATATGTGGATTTCTAAACAATCCCGATGCATAGTCACTTGTACTGCTTTGCTTGAATGTGGAGTTCAATTTAATCAATGGGTAACAATTCACCTCTCTCTATCCTCCTTCATTCACATTGATTAAATTTTCTTTAAAATTGTATACTCACTCTCTTTCTGTATGGTTTAAATACACTAAAAACTAAAAGATAGTAATGGGGGCAAGCCTACACATGCACGTAATCTACTTTTCTAAAAGGAAGAGGGGCAAAGGAAAGCAAATTTCAACTTTCTCCCACCAGGTAACTGGGTCATCCTAAGGTATTTTGTAAAGAGCTAAAAGTTGAGTTCTCATGTAATATATCCCCATTGCCAGCCCTATTCCTTGTCTCCACCTGTTGCTGTGCCTACTTCTGTGCCTCCGACGTTCACTTATGTTGCTAATACCAGCCATTAGAGAGTGGTTTTGGGCTACTGTTCCCAATAATGCAGTAGCTGGCAGCAATTTTGCGTAGGAACTTGTAGTAGCTATCACAAACTGTACCTGTGGTGAAGGAGGCTAAATGAGTACATGGAAAAGCACTGAAGTGGGAGCAGCAGTGGAGAGCAAACCTTTCTAATTTTTTATCTAGTTGGATTATCTAGGCCCTGATTACCTGGAAATCTAGTTTTAGAGAAAAGCATGTTACTAGAGCCAAGGAATACAAAAGAGCCACAAATCCATAGATAAAAAAGAAAACAGTTCTTGCTCATCCCAAAGAACTTACAATATAAGCATCTCCCTTACTTTCTCCTGCTGACTATTGGAAAATTCACTATATTTTGACCTATCTTCCTTCAGTCTTCAATCTTTCTGAACCGACTTTTACTTACAGCAGTCACAAGTGATAACAACTCTTATTTTGGTATTAAACCCAAACTCTAATAGAAGCCAAAGACTTAACAGGTCTTTACCTGGTTTAAAATAATTCACAATGGAAAAAACTATTCATATCTGAGCTTTGTGTTGTCAAGTGCAATACTTTAAATGTAGATATAGCACCACATCATAAACAGGTTATTTTTGGAAGCAGTCTCCAATTCCATACCTTTTCAAAAATATTCAATTATTAAAAACTAGTATGTTATTTTATAGTTTGTAATGTGCTTTCCTATACTTTTTCTTCATATACTTTGACCCTCAAAACTTTCAGGTTAGATAGCCAGTGTTATTAATACCATCCCCATTTTATAATTGAAGAAACTAAAATTCAGAGATGTTAAGCAAACCAACCTCACATATCAAGGTATCTTGATTCCAAATCCTGGGTGTTTTCCACTACAATGCTATGTCTCTCCTTTGGACAAGTACATATGAGACAGTGCTGTGATTGCATGCCATTTTGTTATCTGAAGCATTCAACTGCTTTTTACTTAATCATAAAATCATAGACTGTAAGATGCCTTTAGCTTTAGCAAGACGACTATGCCATTGTAGATAGCTGAGGGTTATTTTTTTTTTAAGTTCATTGAAGGAGACTCCGCAATCCTCCCTTGTAACATATTCTATTATTTCATGCAAGTTCTCATGCTGTATTATTTGTCAGGTTGATTCTATGTTATCTTCAGTTGCTCCCATTTTCTGTGCATAACAGTCATGTACAAACATTTCTTACACTTTTAACAACTTAGATTCCTAGGAAAGGTGCTCTAAGTTGAAATTACATGTGCATGTTGAACTTAATTTCTTTTAGGAAACAAGTCGAATTTTTATTCCTAGCCCAAGATATGGCATTTCATTTATTATAAATGTATTTGTACATCCAGGCACAGTGGCTCATGCCTGTAATCCCAGCACTTTGGGAGGCTGAGGTGAACGTATCACCTCAGGTCAGGAGTTCGAGATCACCCTGGCCAACATGGCAAAACCCTATCTCTACCAAAAAAATACAAAAAAAAATTAGAGAGGTGTGGTGACACATACCTGTAATCCCAGCTACTTGGGATGCTGAGGCAGGAGAATTGCTTGAACCCAGGAAATAGAGATTGCAGTGGGTTGAGATCACACCATTGCACTCCAGCCTGGGCAACAGAGCAAGACTCCATCTCAAAAGAAAAAAAAATTACTTGTACATTGCATAATGTAAAACAAATATTCTGAAGTGTAAATAAAATGGTAAAATATGCTAGCAATAACCTGTTAGGTACAAATATAGTATCACAGTCAGGAACTACATAAGGCCTTTATGTTCTTTGAAATCCCTGCCTTATATAAACACAGCCAATTATAAGATTAAAAAAAACACCTTTATGAAATCAAGGGATTTAAATAGGCTTCTATTATGTCATTTTTGAAAATTAAAAGGGTTAATGAATGCACAAATACATAGAAAATGCATAAATCTCCAGTGTATAGATCCACGTAGTCTTCTGAGGAGATCTAACAGGCATCTTTTTAAAGACTTTTGAGAAACTTGGGGCTACATTTTAGCTTTTTGAGGAAATGATCCAGAGATGCCTGTTCTGTTACCACTTTTGCTCATTCTAAATTTTTCTGTAGCTTACATAATAAAAATTAAAGATTACAATATAACTCTTTCTGCTCTATTCAAATTGGGATCCATTTCCTTCAAATTGGATGGGTGGCATCTATGGCTCTACCCGTCATAAGTATCATGAATAGTAAGTTGGGTATGATTGTCAGGATGATTCGTAAATGAAAACTGCTGTGGGTCAGAGCCTGCCTGTATGTGAAATCCATAAAGAATTTCTTCAGCTTTCTCGGAGTGAAGAGAGTGGGAGTAATCCTAGTTCCTTAATATTTCTTGTACAGCTGATTTCTCAGCTTTTTACATCTTTATGGCTCTGGTGCCTTTTTGAATGTTCTGTTTCATTTTTCTTTTCTTTTCTTTTCTTTTCTTTTCTTTTTTTTTTTTGAGATGGAGTCTCGTTCTGTTGCCCAGGCTGGAGTGCAGTGGTGCGATCTCAGCTCACTGCAACCTCCACCTCCCAGGTACAAATGATTCTCCTGCTTCAGCCTTCCAACTAGCTGGGACTACAGG
This sequence comes from Cheracebus regulus, assembly GCA_963574635.1. NCBI lineage: Eukaryota > Metazoa > Chordata > Mammalia > Primates > Pitheciidae > Cheracebus > Cheracebus regulus. The sequence continues at coordinate 4,325 of CAUYQU010031986.1, read as the reverse complement.
CACACGCCACCATGCCCAGCTTATTTTTGTATTTTTAGTAGAGTCAAGGTTTCACCATGCTAGCCAGGCTGGTCTCAAACTCCTATGTTTATTGTTTCAGTAGTAGCAAAGCCTCTGCCATTTTCCAAGTATCACTCCTTTCAAGTTAGTTGCTGAACTCTTTGATTGTGGTCATTTATTTGAGATGCAGTATCCCTGGAAATCTGCAGGAGATAGCCACAGTTAATATTCTCTATGCAGTAAAGTTAACAGAGACATTGACAAAGACTCCAGCAGCAGAGTCATGGTTTTTTCCATTTGCAAAGGAATAACTTTAGTTTTTAAATATGTATACTTATTTATTTGTGTTTTCTTTCATTGTGAAAATTTAAGATGTACAACATGATGTTTTGAAATACAAATATATAGTGAAATGATTACGAGTAAGCAATTTATCAAGTACATCATCTCCCAGTTACCTTTTTTGTGTAATAAGAGTACTTAAAATCTACTCTCTTAGAAAATCTCCAGTATACAATATAATATTATTAAATATAGGCCCCATGCTATACTTTAAATCTCTATGTTTGTTCATTTTACATAACTACTTACTTTGTACACTTTGGCTTACATTTCTCCTGCCCTGTCTGCCTCTGGTAACAACTGTTGTATTCTCTGGCTCTCTCTTTGTCTTAGACTCCACACATAAGAGAGATCATGCAGTATTTTCTTTCCCTGTCTTACTTATACCACTTAACATTATCCTCCAGGTTCATCCATGTTATTGTAAATGGCAGGAGGGCCTTCTTTTTTAAAACCAAATAATAATCAATTGTATATCTATCCCACAATTTATTTATACATTCATCCATCCACAGACACTTCAGTTGTTTCCATAGCTTATTTACCGTGAATAATGCTGTGGTAAACACAGGAGTGCAGATATCTCTATGAGGTACTGACTTTATTTTATTGGATGTATACACAGAAGGGGGGATTGCCAGATCATATAATAGTTTTATTTTTCAGTTTTGAAAAACCTCCATACTGTTTTCTGCAATGGCAATACCACTTCAAATCCCCTCAACAATGGATAAGGATTCCCTTTCCTCCACATTCTCACCAACATTAGTTATCTTTTGACTTTTTGAGAATAACCATCCTAACTGATTGAAGGTGATATCTTGTGGTGGTTTTGATCTGCATTTCCGTAAAGATGAGTTATGTTGAGCATTCTTTCACACACCTGTTGGCCATTTGAATGCCTTCTTTTGAGAAATGTCTGTTCAGGTCCTTTCACCCATTGTTTAATCTAGGTTGTTTTTTTTGTTTTTGTTTTTGTTGTTGTTTTTGTTTTTTTTTTTTTTTGCTATTGAGGTGGATGAGTTCTTCATATATTTTGGATATGAACCCCTTATCAGATATGTAGTTTGCAAATATTTTACCACATTCTGTAAGTTGCATTTTCATTTTTTTAAGATTTCAAAATTCCAGTTTCTTGTTTCTTTTTTTAAATGTTGGATGTATCACTATGAGGAAACCATACTTATTTTACTTAAAATTATTAACACAAAGAATTTAGGAACTCAAAATTGCACTGAGGTTTTAAAAATTTTTATAATAGATATACATGTTTAAGGGGCATATGTGATTTTTTATACATTCACAACATGTAAAGATTAAATCAGGATAATTGGGATATCTGTCACCCTAAATATTTATCTTTAATAACATTGAAATTATTTTCTTCTACCTATATAGAAATGTACAATAGATTATTGTTAGCTATAGGCAACTTGCTGATCTATCAAACACAAGGTCTTATTTCTCCTATTGAGTTGTATATTTATACCCATTAATCAACATCTCTTTATTCTCCTCTCCTCCCTAATCTTCCCAGCCTCTAGTAACAAGCAATCTACTCTCTATCTTTGTGAGACTCACTTTTGTAGCTCCTACATATGAGTAAGAATATACAATATTTTTCTTTCTGTGCTTGGCTTATTTCCTTAACATAATGACCTCCAGTTCCATCCATGTTGCTGCAAATGACAGGATTTTAATGTTTTTAGAGATGAATAATATTCCATCATGTACATATACCACATTTTCTTTATTCATTCATCCACTGATGAACATTTAAGTTGATTCTAATATTTTGACTCTTATAAAGTATTAGAATATTAGTGCTGCAGTAAACATAGTAGTGCAAATATCTCTTTGCTATATTGATTTCCTTTCTTTTGGATATATACCCAGTAGTGGAATTGTTGGATCCTATGGTAGTTCTATTTTTAGTTTCTATAGGAACCTCCACACCATTTTCCATAGTGGGTGTACTAATTTACATTCCCACCAACAATGTGCAAGTGTTCCCCTTTCATATGCTTGGTAGCATCCATTATTCACTGTCTTATTTTAACAAGGATTGCATGTTATCTCACTGTGGTTTGATTTGCATTTCCCTGAAGATTGGTGATATTGAACATTTTTCAGATACACTGGCCATCTGTATGTCTTCCTGAGAAATATCTATTCAGATATTTTGCACATTCTAAAATCAGATTACTTGTTTTTTTCTTTCTTTTTGCTATTAAGTTGTTTGAGCTCCTTATACATTCTAGTTATAAACCCTGTGTCAGATGGATAGTTTGCGAACATTTTCTCCCATTATATGGGTTGTCTCTTCACCTTGTTGATTGTTTTCTTTGCTATGCAGAAGCTCTTTACCTTTATGTAATCCCATTTGTCTATTTCTGCTTTGGTTGCCTGTGCTTTTCATGTCTTCTCCTGGAGCATTTCCCCCAAGTTTTCTTCTACTCGATTCATAATTTCATGTTTTGGATTTGTCTTCAATCCATTTTTATTTGACTTTTGTATATGGAGAGAGGGGTCTAGTTTCATTCTTCTGTATATGGTTGTCCAGTTTTCATAGCACCATTAGCTGAAGAGACTGTTCTTTCTCCATTGTATATTCTTGGCACCTTTGTCGAAAATGAGTTGGCTGTAAATGTGTAGGCTTAGACCTCGTTTCTCTATTCTCTTCATTGGTCTGTGTGTCTGGTTTTATGCCAATACCATGTACCAGGCTGATTTACTTAATATTGCTTTGTAGTATTTTTTTTCTTTTCTGAGACAGGGTCTTCCTCAGTTGCCTGGGCTGGAGTGCAGTGGCACAATCTCAGCTCACTGCAATCTCCACCTCCCAGGTTCAAGCGATTCTCCTACCTCAGCCTCCTAAGTAGTTGGGTTTTCAGGGGTAAACCACAACACCTGTCTAAACTTTGTTTTTTAGTAGAGACGGGGTCTTGCCATGTTGGCCCGGCCAATCTCAAACTCCTGGCCTCAGGTGATCCACCCACCTCAGCCTCCGAAAATGCAAGGATTGTAGGCATGAGCCAGAGCGCCTGACCACTTTGTAGTATATTTTGAAATTACGTAATGTGGTGCCTCCAGTTCTGTTCTTTTTGCTCAGGATTGCTTTGGCTATTTGGAGTCTTTTGTTGTTCTACATACATTTTAGGATTATTTTTTATTTTTTTAGGATAATTTTTTCTATTTCTGGGAAGAATGCCATTGGTATTTTGATAAGGATTGTTTTGAATCTGTAGATTGCTTGGGTAGAATGGACATTTTAACAATAATGATTCTTCCAATCTATGAACATGAAATATTTTTCCATTTTTCTTTCATATCCTCTTTAATTTTTTTATCAGTGTTTTATAGTTTTCCTTCTATAGATCTTTCACTTCTTAAATTAATTCCTAGGTATTTTATATACTTTGTAGCTATTTGAAATGGAATTGCTTTCTTGATTTCTTAGATTGTTTGCTGTTGGCGTGCATAAATTCTACTTAGTTTTGTATGTTGATTTTGTATCTTGCAACTTTACTAAATTCATTTTTTAGTTCTAATAGTTTTTTTGGTGGAGTTGTTAGAGCTTTCTAAATATAAGATCAGGTCGTCTGCAACCAAGGATAATTTGGCTTCTTACTTTCCAATTTGTATCCCCTTTATTTATTTTTCTTATCTGATTGCTCTGGCCGGGATTTCTAGTATTATGTTGCATAAAATTGGTGAAAGTGGGCCTCCTCATCTTGTTCTGGATCTTAGAGGATTAGCTTTCAATTTTTCCTCATTCAGTATTATGTTAGCTGTGGGTTTATCATATATGGCCTATATTAATCTGAGGTATGTTCATTTTATACCTAGTTTGTTAAGAGTATTTATCATAAAGGGAATTTGTATTCTATCAAATGCTTCTTCAGCAACTATTAAAATAATAATTTGTGAAGAAGGGGATAGCATAAAAATAATGATAATAATAATTTGCTTTTTTTTCTTGG